>CANXYC010662174.1:0-20020 GCA_948193065.1 Aleurites moluccanus | reverse complement strand
CATCACAGTATATGGCAAATGTACCAGCCTCTATAGGAAGTGTCAACACTAGAGTAGTAGTCAAACAAGTCTTAAGAGTATGAAAACTTTTCTCACAGCTTTCACTCCAATGAAACTTCTCCTGTTTCCGAGTCAATCTGGTTAATGGAGCAACTATCTTTGAAAAATCTTCGGTAATATCCAGCCAATCCCATAAAACTCCTCACCTCAATCACTGTAGTGGGTCGTGGCCAATTAGCTACTACTTCCACCTTCTGAGGGTCAACTTTGATGCCATCTTTACTAATAACATGTCCCTGAAATGCTACCTCAGTCAACTAGAAATCACACTTTGAAAACTTGGCATATAACTGATGCTCCCTCAAAATTTGCAATGTGATCCTAAGATGTTCTTCATGATCCTCCTTACCCTTAGAATAGATAAGAATATCATCAATGAAGACAATGATAAACTTATCCAAATAGGTCTTGAATACTCTGTTCATCAGATCCATAAAAGCTGCAGGTGCATTAGTCAACCCAAATGGTAATACTAGAAATTCATAATGTCCATATCTGGTTCTGAAAGCAGTCTTTGAAACATGCTCCTTCTTAATCTTCAATTGATGGTACCTTGATCTCAAATCAATCTTAGAGAAATAACAGGCTCCCTGTAACTGATCAAACAAATCATCTATCCCGGGCAAAGGATACCTATTCTTCACTGTCACCTTATTCAGCAGTCTGTAGTCAATGCATATCCTCAATGTCCTATCTTTCTTCTTTACAAATAACACTGGAGCTCCCCAAGGTGAACTACTAGGTCTGATAAACCCCTTGTCAAGCAATTCCTGTAACTATACTTTTAACTCCTTCAATTCTGGTGGTATCATTCTGTATGGAGGAATGGATATCGGATCTGTACCAGGATACACTTCAATCTCAAATTCTATCTCCCTTTCTAGTGGCAATCTCCAAAGATCTGCAGGAAAAACATCTGAAAACTCCTGTACTACTGGAATATGCTCCAACTCCTTAGGTACCTTTGTAGTATCCACTACTAATGCCAAATAAGCAATACACCCTTTCTTCAACAATTTCTGTGCCTGAATAGCTGAGATAAGCCCTGACATCTTCTTATTTTTCTCTCCCTGAAAAATAAAAATTTCCTGCCCATCTAGTCTAAATTCTACTTATTTCAAAGAACAATCAATAATGGCTCTATATACAGTTAACCAGTCCATACCCAAAATCACATCAAACTCCAATACTGGTAACTCAATCAAGTCTGTAAGTAACTCTCTATTAGCTATCCTCACAGGACAATTTCTATATCTATGACTCATAACTGCATTCTCTCCCAACGGTGTAGCTACCTCTAATGGCATCAATAAAGGTTCCTTAACTAACCCCATTTTCCTAGCAAACACAGAAGATACAAAAGAGTGTGTGGCACCATAATCAAACAATGTGTATGCCTCAATATTATGAATAGGAACCATACCTACTATAGTATCATGTAATCCCTGGGCCTGCTATGGAGTCATAGCAAAAACTCTCCCCTGGCCTCGCCCTACTGGTGGTTGTGCTGCTGGCTGTCCCTGTCCTGTTGGTCTACCTCTACCAGCTCCTCCTCTACCCATCTGTACAGTAGGCTGAGATACTACTGAACTAGCCTGCTGTGGAACTCTCACAGGACACTCCCTCAAATAGTGGCCAAACTGCCCACATTTAAAACATATCCCTACTCTAGCCCTACATTCTCCAGCATGTCTCTTTCGACAGTGCTCACATAGAGGTATCTCTGTAATCTACTACACTGGTATATTGGATCCTCTAAAATATGCTGGGGTAGGTGGTCTCATCCTGCCTCCTCTAGAATAATCCCTCCTCTGACTCTGCACTAAGGGTGTCTGATACAGACTCTGAGTAGGCCTAACCATACCAGTCTGAGATGATCTCTCTCCATATCTAGGGAACTCTCCCCCTCTGCTCCTCTTTCTCAAATCTTTCTCTGACCTTTCTTCTTTATATTTGATATCCATTTGTGCTGCTGCATCAATAATCTGTCCCAAAGAAGTATACTGTCTAGCTAACAGTATGTTATGTAGTGAAGCATGCAGACCTCTCCTAAAATGACCAATCAAGTCTGCCTCTGTGGGTGCAATCTACCTAGCATACTTGCTCAGTCTCCTGAACTCTCTAGCATAATTAGTGACACTAAGATTCCCCTATTTTAGCCGCTCAAATCTCATGATATTTTTGTCCCTGATTCCTGCTGGTAAAAATTCATCCATTAACTTTTGTTTAAATTTTTCCCAGGTGATCGGGTCATTACCATGAATATTAGCATCAATGTGCTCATCAAACCATATAAAAGCATCCCCCACAAATAACAAACCTACCAGCTCAATAATCCTGGCATCTGGACATGGTAGCTTTCTGACAACCCTATCCACTCTCTCAATGAAGTCACTGGGGTCTGTACCATACTCCCTAGAATAAGTAGGTAGTTGTAGCTTCAAAAACTCTGTAATACTGAAACCACCCTTAGGTATAATTCTACAGTTTCTTACCCTTCTTTGCTTAACTGGCACTCTCTCTGGTGCTGGTGGTATCTCTGGCTGTATAACAGGTTGAATAGGTGGTAGAGGTGGTTGTGGTGCTACTGCTGCCTGTGCTGCTATATGTGCATGTAACATCTGCATCATTTCCTGATTTCTTCTTAACATTTCCTGTCTAAAATCCTGCATTTCCTATCTCAATGCAGTCTCACCAGTACTACTCCCCTCTATACATTGCCGTGATCTAGGTGGTTCAGGACTAATCCTCTTTGCCTATATAGAAGTATTAGTGCCTACCTCAGGCTCTCCACTATATGCTCTATGCTCACCCTCCATTTCAGGTATATCACCCCTATTCACACTTCTCGACATCTGCATATATTTAAATAAAATAAAAATTTACATAGCATAAAGGAATATTCATACTACAGATTCGCAGAATTTCAAACAATGAAGATAACATCTAACTTAGACGATACACGAATTCCTATGTTCATTGGTATTTACTCTATTACTAACATATAACATTACAGGTTTACTAGACCTTTAGCTCTGATACCAACTTTGTCACAGCCTAATTTTAGACTATGACGATCCTAGGGTATGGCAAATGCCAAGGCAACCAGTACCTCAAAGAACCCGTTCTTTTATTTTAACTGCACTTTTACATATTAATAATATCATTTAGAAATATTCCATAATCATTTGATACATTTTAGGTAGTATTTTTTTTTTCTAATATCATAAGATTTCTTACAGAAAAAGTGACAGAGTTTCCTCTATAACTCTGACTTAACCTTTCCATAAGAAATAAAGATTTACACTTCCAAATAACATACATACCCTTATATCCTCCATTAATCAACACAACTCAATAAACACTTCAATATTTACATTCACATCTCATATCATATATATACATCATTTATAATCTCATATCAGATTTAGCCAACACTTTGATTATATTAAAACATTAAACTCTTAACCAAACCAAACCCTATATACATTATACCAAGGAACTTCTATACACTGGAGGAACCTCAATACATACATTTGAAATCCAAGGCTAAAGATAATGTTGCCAATGGATGATTGCCTCACCAAGGTTCTGAAAACATTTAACAACTTTGGGGTGAGTATAAGATTATACTCACTGAATCTAAATATATGAATATGTAATATTACTCATGAAAAACCACATCTATCCATTAATGATCGGTAAATAATAAATAACTGATAATGGAATAGTGAAATATATATCATGAACCATAATGCATATAATATAACAGATATAAGTTATCTATAACATATCATAATATAATATTGTACTTTTACTTCACTTCTCTTCTATCACATTTCCATCTAATCACAGCAATTCCATTCAATCACACCATGGCATAGAGAATTTCACCCTCTCTAGCAAAGGTCAGAGAACACACACACACATATATATATATATAACAGCCGATGGATTTACTCACTACACCATCGAAGTAGTCCTGTTATAATATTATATGTAAATGTCTCATATAGTATGAATATATTAAAATTAAGTCTCAAATATGACTTTAATGGTGTTAAATAATATCACAAAGATCAAATGAGCAATATGGCTCACTATGAAAATTTTGGTCTCCGGGGCCCAGTTGCGCCAGCGCAGCTGACACCCCTAAATTACGGGTTCGTTTTCCATTTTTTAGGCACTTTCTAGTTTGCCTTGAAATTAATATTTCCATGGCATTTTCTTTATACAAATGATAAATATATGTATATAATAAGCAATTAGGCTTGATTTGACATCAAAAAGCCTTTTAGAATAAATTTTATACAAAGTCAAATTTTAGGTCAATTTCAAACATTTCAACAACTCTGTTTTAGGTCATTTTAGCAAAACTGCCCAAAAGTAGATCATCAATGGTTTTCAGGCAAGGATATCATTTCATATGTATAAATGCATGACTTATGAATGAATAATGCATGAATCATATATATAGACTCACCTCAAACAAAACTTCAAATATTTTTCAGCAGGCCTAGTTAGCCCGCGACTCGCCGTCAGCGGCCCTAACTCGGGAGGATTCCCCTATATTAATTAAATCACTTCGGTAAGACTTATACTCAATACATTTCACATTAAAACACATATCAAAGCACATCAACCTACATAAAGTATATACTATACATCATAAACCCTATATCACATATTTGATACTTTCCATTCTTTTATGCATCAAATGCAATTCTGTTACCATATTTCATTCACATTTCATATATTCATCACGATAATGCTAAGTTAAGAACTTATAAACGCTTAGTTCATCTTTTCATATCAAACATACACCAAATTCCCAATATGCTTTCCAAGTACTTATATCAATCAATATTTCCATATTTGAACTTATATATTTACATCATTTACACCATTAAACTATATTAAAACCTTACTTCTTCAATTGCATTAGCCTAACACATTAAACTAACAAAGTCCATATGGTTCCACCTAAATGAAATTCATTCCATTCATCCATTTTTCAACACCAATCAATCATACAACATATATATACATCAAATGCATATCATTCATCCATGTAAACCTATTACACATCAAAGTACAATTCATCATTCAAGCACCTCAAGTTTCGGTCCAAATGAAACTCCATCCAAATGATTTTCTTTCCATCAAATGACCACTAATTCATGTTAAACACATCATTCAAGCCTTTAAACCTATTAAATATCAAAACACAAATCATCATTTTCACATCATCATATTCGGCCAAAACAAAAGTTCCACCAAATAGATTTGTTTCCATTAATTAACCATTAATTCATATCATACACATCAAATATAACTCACTTGAACAAAAACATCTATCAAAATCATACTTTGATTCATATTTCTTCCTATTAGGGTTTCATTCTAACTTTTGATTTTTCTTCCAACCAAAACATGTTTTGGATACTAAATAACATCAAAGAATATCTTAAGAACATAATTAAACCAAAAGAATGGTAAAATCACTTACTTACCAAAAGTTCTTCAAAAACTTCCAAGCTTTGATTCTTTGCTTTTTCTTGTTTTTCCTTAGAATCTAAAGCTATATTTGTGTTTAAAATGGTGAAATTAGTTGGTTTGTATCAAAAAATGGAAGAAAACAACAAGGTTTGGTGGTGGACAATGGTGGCCGAACCATGGAAGAAGAAGAAAGAGAAAAGTTTCAATGGGAAATGGATAAGGAAGAAGATGGGGGTGGGAAAAATCACTAAATATCAGATGGCATGATCAAATACATTGAGCTTATGATAAAAATGGTGAAACCTAGCTATCCAACCATTCAATTCTTCATCATTTCATCCAATGGTTTGATTTAGGTAAGCCTAAAATGATACCATAAGCTTGCATAAACCATATAAGTCTATATTTCAAAGGAAAAGACTAAATTGCCCTTAGTTCAAATGAAATCCCTAAACCGAGCAGCTTTGCCCGGAATTATTTTCTACCGGGTCTAATTCTCCAACAAAACATCAAATAAATATAATATCATCATTTTCATATCATAATATTCTTTTCTACCTTCAAATATGATGTTAATTCCATAAATAACTCAAGGGGTGTGAAATGACTGTTTTGCCCCCAGTTCACTAAAAATTCAATTTTTCCCAATTTCTTCCTAACAGCCTTTAAACCACTTTTGCACATATAATACTTCCTAAAACATGTATATACATTCAATTCAAGCATAAACATGCAATAATATACAACTTTTAAACAAAGGAAGAATCCCTTATATTTACCCTTTATGGTTCAGGTTCTAAGCTTTAACTGAAGTGTTACAGAAACAATCGACACAGTGTCAAGCAACTCACAGGGCACATCCAATTTCTTAGCAAAACATGATGACATAAAGGAATGCGTAGCTCCTGAATCAAACAACACTCTAGCATTCAAAGCTTAGATCGGAAGAATACCTGTAACAACCGTGTTAGATGCCTGGGCCTCATGCTGTGCTTAAGCAAAAACTCTGCCTTTACCTCTATCCATAGGAATTTATCCTGAAGCCTGAGCCACATGCTGACCTGACTCTCTACCAGCCTCTAAAGTCCTACCCAAAATGCCTCGGCCTGCACCTAGCTGCTGACTAACACTCTTCTCCCTATTCATCTGAATTGTGGTACGAGAATCCTAAGGTCTACCTCCAAAGGATAATTGTGGACAATTCTTGAGTAAATGACTTTGCTGTCCACACCTAAGGTATGCTCCTGATGCATAACAACAAGGGCCATTATGAAATTTACCATATGTAGAACACAAAGGTTTAGGAGTCCTGGATGGTGAAAAGCTAGCTAAACCATGGCTCATCTGAGAAGTGGGTCCAGGAGTAGTCCGACTCTGCTGTAGCCTCTCTGAAGATTCTCTATACCCACTCTTAGAAGCTGATTGATGAGTCACTCCTATACTTTTCATTCCACTTTCTTACTTAGAAGAACTGCCTGCTTTAAATTTCTTCTTCTCAACTCTTTCGGATCTAGATTCCATCTCTCTATTCTCAATTACCTTAGCCTTATCCACTAGCTTAGAGTAAGAGTCAAACTCAAGAGCAGCTAGGAGTTTAAATAGTGGAGCCACTAATCCTCTATGAAACCTCTGAATCCGTGCCACTTCTGTAGGCACCAGAGCTGGAGCCACTAATCCTCTATGAAACCTCTGAATCCGTGCCACTTCTGTAGGCACCAGAGCTGGAGCAAATTTGCTTAACTGACTGAACTTCCTAGCGTACTCTAAAACACTCATTCCAGGTGTCTGAACCAATCTTTCAAACTCCATAGATTTAGCTTCTCTCACGCTCTCTAGAAGAAATTCATTCATCACCAATTCCTTGAATCTCTTCCAAGAAAGATCTTCATTTTCCTGTAACATACTAGAAATACTTCTCTTGAACCAATCCTTGGCCTCAACTTTCATTAAAAAGCCCACAAACTCTATAGCTCTTCTATCGGAAATCCGCAGAATCTGTACCTTCTCTTCGATTTCTTCTAGGAAATCTGTAGGATCAACCTCACCTCTATACTCTGAGGGCTTAAGCTTAAGAAATCTCTCGAATGATACCTCTTCCTCTTGACCTACAGTGGGTGGTGGAACTGCTGGAGGAACAGGAATCTCTGGAGCATGTTGGAGGTACCTGTTGTTGCCTTTGCTGAGTGATGAACTCAGCTATCATTGTATAGTTCCTTTGCAGCTGTTCCAATTGATGAGCCATATTAGCCACATCTACTGGTGGCATAAGAGGAACTTCATCTCCTCCGTTTCTACCTACAGAACCTTCTTCAGAAGGCAAATCTCGCCTAGGACGACCTCGACCTCATCCTCTACCACGGCGAGAAGGCATCTCGATACTGATAAGAAGAACAAACAAGATCAGACACACTACTCATATTTAATGCGAACATATATACCAAAGGAAAACACAACACAGATGAGACATGAATCCTATGCTCCGTAATTATCTTAATCAACACTTATACTAGGGCTCATACATATCTATCCATCTTCTATCTTAAGGATTATAAACCTATAGCTCCGATACCACCTCTGTCACACCCCAACTCTAGTGGTGCGACAGTCCTAGGCAAAGGGTAGGCTTAAGGCCACCATAAACCCATAGAACACTCATATCCTGGATCTCATACACATTACATATCCATACCATATATAGTTATCATTATAAATATTCATTTCTATAATTCATGCATTAACCATTTGTACACTTACATTCATTATCATATGATTTCCTCTTGTTCCTTACCGATCAAAAGATACATCCCACATCAATAAGGAACAAGGACAACCCAATTGTAACAATTTAGATATGAAAATAATATCACCCTCAACATCTAACTATGGAGCTCTAAAGTATACTCCTCATACATACAATACCATAATACCAACTAATGAATATATATATATACATATATATGTATCTCAAAAGAATTACATAGAGCCTTCTTGGAGGAATGAATCAAGAAGCTCTGTCTTCTATATTAGCTCCCTCTCGAATTACACTATCACCTGAAATCCAAAGAAGAGGAGTGAGCCTTTAACTCAATAAGATATAAACATGCAAAGTAAAGGTCAAGCAAAAGGATCATGGATAAGGAAATATCACCAAGTTATGCTTATAAGAACATAAATGCTCACAATCGAATAGCACTGTCAAATCGTATGATAGAATTGCATAGTGCATCAGTAGCCTTGCTACCTTATCACAATAGAGCGCATCAGTAGCCTTGCTACCTTATCGTAAAACATATGCTTGGCCAGACATATGCCTAGAGCTCATGGTCCCCTCTAGGTGGAACACTGATAAAAACCCTATCAGCTAGGTTCCCAAAGTGCACGATGGACCAATGAATTTACTCTCATTGGGAGGAGCGTTCTATACATATACATATCATGGGTCATATAGCTTGAATTTCACAAGAAATAATATTGGTCGCAAGACCATCAACAAATAAACATGAAATCATTCAAGTTAACAAATAGGTCTTATATAGGTTCGGTCCAAGGAAGAATGACTATGCTATTTTCACATATATAGTCATTACATGGGACAAATTTATCATTTGCTTGAGAATATCATGGAAATTTAAATATATGGTTGCACAATACAATATTTCGGAATAGAAAGATCATTTAAATGGATATTATGAAGAATTGAACATTCAATTTCAAGAAAATAGTGTGCATATGCCATGTTTATACTTACCTCAAGAAATTTATCCTTGAATATCTCTTAATCACTGGTACATTCAATAAATCTCCTCTAATTCCTTGAGTTCTCTTATCATATGACATTTTTCCAAATACTCAAAATTAGGGTTTCCTCAATTAATAATACATAATATAGTTCTTTATAATTTTAACTATCTTATAGTCCCTATTATTGTTTACTAACATTAATTTAATTCATCCCTTACAGAAAATCTGAAAATTTGAATATACTTACTATTCACGTCACTATTCATCAAATTTCATAAATTCTGGTAACTTCCATATTACTCAAAATTTGTAGCCTTAATGCTCATAAAAGGTTCTATGCACTCATAATTAATTATTCTAACTACCAAAGATCTTAATCTAAAAAGGAAAAAATGAAATTTGGAGAAATTAACTTATTTTCTCCAAAAATCAGTTCTAGAAGAATCTGAGTTTGGAATGAGGATCTAATGCCTTGGATGCGATAATTTAATAATTTAATGCATTAATTCCGAATATTAATGTACTAGAAAATAAATGACATAGATTGGAGAGAGATAGGAGAAGAAATGAAGAAGAAAGAAGGAAAAGGAAAGAAGTTATCGTGAGAAAATGACTACTACTTCTTCCTTTAAATAGGCCACTACCTCACTAATCCCACTTCGCCAAATCCCTCTTCGCTAAACTCACTTCTCCAATGCCACTTCGATAATCTCACTTTGCCAATTCTCCACTTAGCCAATGTCACTTCGTCAATTCCACCTCGCCAATCCCACTTTGCAGAATTCCACCTCGCAGAATGACACTTCGGCAATTCCACCTCATATAATGCCACTTCGGCAATTCCATCTCGCCAAATGCCACTTCGCATAATTCCCCTTGGCAGAATGCCACTTCTGCAATTCCACCTCGCCAATCCCACTTCGCAAAATTTCACCTCGTAGAATGCCATTTCGACAATTCCACCTCGCCAAATGCCACTTCGCAGAATTCCACCTTGCAGAATGCCACTTCAGCAATTCCACCTTGCCAAATGCTATTTCGCTAAATGAGGAGCCAAATTACACTACTTGATCTGTCGAGCTGGAAAAACCTTCCTTGCTAACTCACTCTGAACCAGCTCGCAAAAGAGCTACAATCTTCTAATCTCCTTGAAGTCCTACAACTATCTATATATAACACATACAGAAGCATTTTCCTGCTCACACTTTTGACTCAATCACTCTCTAACATTCTCAGAAAATAACAAACAGATTCAGATTTCTGCAGGAAATAGAGAACTAGATAGACTCTGGTTGAAGGGCATATCTTCTTACACACAGAATTTTCCAAAGCAATTCTTCAAACTTATAAATAAGATATAAATTTACAACCCTTATGATTTACACTTTTCTAAGTTATTCCTTTTAAGATCATAAAAACTTACTCATAAGATTCTTCCTGCATACAGAATTATGAAATTCTCCAAAACATTAATCTATCCACAACATCTCAACAAACATGCAATAAAAAAAAAATATAACAGATATTACACATTAAAATTAAATAGTCATATTGAATTTGAAATATTACCAGTCATCTACTATACTGCGCATGGGATAATGATCCTCCTGTATGAATGGATGGACCTACTTCTGGACCTCTAGTCTCTGACATTCTGTTATGGCTAGTCTGTTCCAAAAGTGTCTGGAACTTTGGAGAAGTTCAATATATATGTCAACTTTCTCATGCCTCCTCCCCTATCCATATCGGCTTCTGCTTGTATTTCACTTCATTCAGTATGTCTTTGTAACGCAATGCAGCCTTTTTAAAGGAGATAGTCTTAACCAAGATATCAATAACCTCATCCTACTGACATTGTTTCTGTAGAAATTTAACCGATATTAAAAATATTAGTACATTTAACCTATAAATTTGTAAAATCTAAAATAAATTAAAAAATAACAACTAACTAAGATAATAAATTAATGAATGCAAGAAACTCATCCCAATAAGTGTCATACCTTAAATTCATCCCAATAAGTATAGACAAATAACTTCATCATAGCCATCAATTTTTTTTTCTTTTACATCAAATATACTTAAGAAATGAATGGAATTAACAAATTAATTAAATGTTGGTGAGACAGATATTTAAGCAATAAACTACTTTTCTAATAGTATCATAACCATCAATGCAATGTTTATGAGATAGATATTTAACCAATTAACTACTAGTATATAGCATCGTAACCATAAATCTTTCGAGAACTTGAGTTTCAATTCTAGTATCTACAGGCAAAATTTCTCAGTTTCATTACATAAATTGGAAATTCAAATAAACCTCAGAAACCTTTAAAAATTGAAAGGATACTAAACCTCACAAAAGAGACAGAGAAAATTAATTTGAAAATTTGAAGTTGCATAATACGGAAACTAGTAATCAACAAGCTAGCTAACTTTGCTTAATTATGAAGATACATTCTCAACTCATGCATTATTATTATGATTTTTCAGAAATTATGTATTTCTTTTCTATTTTCGCAAACAACTCTGAATTTCAAAATCTAAATAAATAACGACAAAAATAAACCAAAGAAAATTCTTGAAAAAATAGAACCTAACAATTAAAAAAAAATACAAAAAATAAACCAAAACATTCATATTTACATAAACTCATCAAGAAACTCAAAAAAAAAAAAAAAAAAAAAAACATAATTAAGAAACATCAAACCAAAAAAAAAATAATCGAAAAAAAATAAAATTACAAGAACACAAAATGAGACATTAACAAAACTAAGTACAAAAACACAAACAAAGAACAAAAAAATACAGAAAATTAAAAATAATAAAAACTTCAAACAAGATAAAGATAGCCGAAAATTAGGTCACAGAAACCGAGCTAAAAAATTGGCACCATATCCAAACACCTCAAAATCGAGCGTAAAAAGTCACCGTATTTTGAGAAACTAGCCAAAGAAAACGAAAAGAAAAGAGAGGAAGAAGAAGAGGAGAACCAAATGAGAAAAATGAAAAATACAAATTAAACAAATGAGAAAAATGAAAAATAAACATAGCTAAAACAATGGAGAATCGGAACAAGAACGGAGAGCAGAGAGAGGAAGAAAAAGAGGAGAAAAGATATATTCTAAATTTTGATTCAAGGGTTTTTATGTATTTTTATTTACCAATGGACAAAAAATCATTAGTAATATGTTGCAAAATAAATAAAAATAATTATTTTCAATTTATCGACTAATTACCAATGATAAATAAAATGCCACGTGTAAATCAAGTTTGTCACCAATCCGTAGGCAAATAAATAAGTGTGAAATCCTAGCACCCATTTATTATGTCTGCAAATAGTCAGTATATTTGAGCACACGAAATTTCTGCCATATTTTTTGACCAACTATTTTTCATCTGTATTTACCGATAGCATTCCATTAGAAAATTATCAACAACTAGAAAAATTTATTGTCACCACATTTTTGTCAGTAAACCGATGCCAAATACCTACATTATATATTTCGTTGGTAAGTAGCATATTTTTTGTAGTGAATAAAGGAATAGCATATATCGAAGACGAAAGTTGCAGATATGAGGATGCTAAGATTGATATGTGATCATATTAAAATAGATAAGATATATAACGAAAACATTAGAGTGAGAATTGTATTAATTGAAGATAAGATAAGAGAATATATATTAAAATGATTTAAGTACGTATAAAGGAGATCTAGAGAGATTTCAATTAGGAAAATTAAGCACACTATGATAGAAAAGGTAAAAAAAAAAAAAAAAGAAATAGACTTAAATTAATTTAGAAAAGATAAATACAATATCATCTAAAAGTTTTACAATTATCAAAAGATGTCGTCCAAAATTGATTAAAGTGAAAACAAAGAATTCATATAACTGACTCTAGTTAATTTTGAAATTAAGGTTGAGTTGAATTAGGTAAAATTGAGTAAAAAAAGAAAAAAAAAATGGTAATACTATGTATAAATAGTACTTGTTTAGCTTTAGAAAATAGCATTGTAAACTAGTTTTTAACAAAAATAATAAAAAATTATCATATAAATGTTTACTTTTCAAATATGGAAGTACAATTAGTTAATTAATTACTTTTCAAAATATTGTTATATGTTTCATTTTTAATAGTAATAAATCGTGATAAATATGGTAATTTAAGAATTTTCACATTATAATGAAGATAAAATTATTAATTAGAGTGATAATATATAAAATACCTAATAATTTGGTACGTAGATAATTAATGCTCTTTAATTAAGTCATATAAAAATATGTGATCAAATCAAATTATATATTTTAATATTTAATGAGATATTTTTTAATAAAATATAAAATAATAATTCTCACAATTATACTTGAATCAATAATGAGTTAAATGAGATTATAAAAAAAAATAATTTGCAAATTAAAAGCATATGATACTCTTTTTTTTTTTTTTTTTTGAGAATGAGCATATTCAAAACATAAATTTTAGTATATATTACACTATTAAGTAAAAAGAAAAAAAGAAAAAAGAGAACAAATGATAGGAAGATCCTTGAGTAGGAATTAAGCAAGCAAATTAAAAAGTACATGTAACTTGGTTTCTTTAATATTACTGTCCTGCCAAGCAATCCTATATTCCTATTAACATAACAAGCAAGCTTGTAATTAATGTTTTGTACTTTATTTATGCTTTGTGCATTGTTGTTTACAAGACATTATTTATCTCTTAATTGGACTAGTCTAACAAAGAAGTATATATATAATTTAAATAATAAATTCAGGTTGGAATTTCTTTTTAATATTAAACTAAATATTAAAAAAAAAAGAGTGGACCACTTTTGCTACATTAATTCTCTTTTAGCCACTACTAGTAAAGGCCTAGTAGCTTGGCCCTTACTATGATCATATTGTCTCTCTCTCTATATATAGAGAGAGGGCAGAAACTCCACAAGCGAGTAGTTTATAGGGTTCTTGAGGTTTGATAATAGATTGCATTTTATAGCATGGAATCAAGATCTAACCCTATGAAATTGAGCATCTTTGGTGTATGCATAGTGGTTATGGTCAGCATATTCTTCCTTCTCAGTGGTAAGAATTCAGTTATAATTACAATTGGTATGATGCTTTTGTAGATATATTAGGAGAAAAAAGCTACTCATATCATAGTTTTGATATGCATCAATTAATCACCTCACCTAACATTGATTCTTGCATTTAATTTATAATTTAAGTACAGTAAACTATTTTCTTAGGTATATTGTTTAAATTTATAATTCAATTATAATCACTTATATATACATCATATCTACTTATAAATGAACTGAGAATTCCAACTCCAATCATTGCTTCAACTCATTAGGACTTAAACTTTATTGCAACAAATATTTGAGAAAATTTTAAATGCACAAATTGAGTTCGGTAGGTGCTTTTTTTTTTTTTTTTTAAACACATTTCAAGAAATCTGATCTTAATAGATGTGTAAATTTGACTAAAAATATTCTAAATAATTACCAAAAAAGAAAAAAAGAAAATCATAAATAGCAAACTTTTATTTCTAATTTTTAAAAGGTGAATTAATTAAATATATCTGCTCTAAGCACATAACAATGTTTTTTGTTACATGTGCATAGTAAAAATTTAAGAATTTAAGAGTAGGTTTTTATATTCATTCATAGCGTAGTCAAGACTAATTATAAATTTTTTGAGGGGACTAAAAAGAATATTAATATTTTTTAGTGAACATAAATATGAACATAAAAGTAATATTAGTAAACATTTGTTTATAAATCACTTTCACTTACTAATTGGATTTGTAACATTTCCTTCATTTTTCTTGCTTCAAATTTCTCATGTTGTAGATGCTAGATCACTTCCTGAGGAAATAATGAAGAAACCAGAAAATGTAGCCAACTATGAGTCAACATTATTAGAATCTCCATTGTCTTTGCCACCTTTGGAGTCACTAGCACCGGTTACGCTACCGATTGAAACTCCACCATGTTTGAGCTCACCCTTTCCGCCACCATCCACCAATTTTCCCATAGAAAGCCCGCCTAAAAACTCTGCTAGTCCGCCCATATATGCACTTAGCCCACCAAATAGTGCTCCAAGCCCATGTTACCATGGGCCTAGCCCACCAAAGTTTGTTCTGAGCCCTCCAGTCTATCAATCACCGGTTGTTTATCGGCCACCATACGCACCACCAACACCTCCTCATAGAAAGCCCCAATTTGCAGTTTGGTGTGTAGCAAAGCCCACCGTACCGGAAAAAATAATTCAAGAAGCATTGGACTATGCTTGTGGGTCCGGAGCAGATTGCGAGTCGATTCAGCCCAATGGGCCGTGCTTTCAGCCCAATACGTTGGTTGCACATGCTTCTTATGCTTTCAATAGTTACTGGCAGAAGAGAAAGGCCGGTGGTGGTACTTGTGATTTTGGTGGGACTGCGATGCTTGTTACAATTGACCCAAGTAAACCAACTAATTCCATGATGTTGTTGTTTATAATTCAATTTTCAATAGCATATAAAAATCTATAATTTATATATTATATTGTGCTCTATTAAAATAAAAATATTTTTTAATTATATTTTTATGTAGGTATCCTAATAATAATAGGATTATTTTCAGATTATTAAATTATTTTCAAAATATATGTTTCTATTTTTGTCTTGCATAATAGATAATAGTGAAAAATTGTGTTTGATAAGAACTCTTATTTATTTGAAATTTATTTTATTATTATTTTTGAAAAATAATAAAATATATAATACTTCTTTAAGAATAAAAAGTAAAGAAAAATTGAATTTAATGGAATTTTATTGTAATTTCCCCAACTTTATAGTATTCCTTAATTTGCATGACTAAGATAAAGTTTAAAAAACATAAAAGAAAAAAAAAAAAGATTAAAGTTTGATAGATTGATTAATTATGGTATTGTTTTGTAATTGTGACAGGTTTCAACAACTGTTATTTCGTTTTCAATTGATTACTGCTCTTGTGAAGGCAATGGTTTTTGTCAGACTGTAGCTTTAGTGGGATAGTGTTTTTTTATTAGATTGTTAATTGGATTAGGATTTTTATTACTTGTCAATAGTATCTTGAGACTTTAGCTATATCACACCTTTTGTGAATGGAATATATACATGTATTTGTCATATTTTTTACTTATTTATAAACAACATTTTAATAAAAAGAAAATATAATTTTGATTAATTTAATTGTCATTGATTAATTTTAATAACTTGCATCATGCACTCATAAAAATATAAAATTTATTTAAAATTATAGAAAATAAATTTCACGTAAATATAATAATAGTATTTTGCATGTTAAAAAAAATTATTAGCTTTTTGCATGTTAAAAAAAATAATAATCACGTATATGTATCACAGTTAACGTATTATATAATATTTCTTGGCAAATTTTTATGAATATAATATATATTTTGAAAAGAAAAATAAATGTATTTTATGTATAATATATATAATATCTCGGAGAAAGTATATATAAATATCTTATAATTTTACGTTTTTAGCATTCGGGATCTATAAAATTTTTTGTGACAATTCAAGACTCGTAATTTTCGTCGTTAAGTACTTTATTGATATTTTATTTAACGATATTAAAATTGTTGATATGTCGTTCATGTGAAGTTATATTATTGCTGACATTTCACCATTTCAGTTATGACGCGGCGCCATGTCAAAAATTAAAAATAAGAATAATAGATAAAGTTAATAATTTTTAATAAGATTTAAAAATTTAAAATAAAATTTTTAATTTATTTTTATTATATTATTTTATAAATTTAATATTTACAACTAAATAATATTTTATATCAATTTTTAATAATCAAATTACAAAATTTTATATTAACTTTTAATAATTCAATTATAAAATTTTTAATTATCAAAATTTTATACTAATTATTAATAATTAAATTACAAAATTTTAATTGACAAAAGTTTATTATATTGTATTATTTATCATAAAATATAAAAAAAAAATTTAATTATCAACTAAAAATTTTATAATTTAATTATTAATAATTGGTATAAAATTGTCAATTAAAAATTTTGTTATTTGATATTAAAAATTGATATAAAATATTATTTAGTTGATTTAATTATAAATATTAAACTTATAAAATAATAGAAAAATTAGTTAAAAATTTTATTTTAAATTTTTTAAAATCATATTAAAAACTTTATCAATTTAAATTGAATTATTCAATTTTTTTTTTTTAATTTCTAATATGGTGCCACGTAAACGACATGTTAACAATTTAATATTATTAGATAAAATATAAAAAATTTAACAAACGTCAAATATTAAAAACGTGAAACTATAAAATATTTATCTATACTTTTCTCTAATATCTCTTGAAAAAATAAATATACATAACATTAGTGGCCGACATGAATGTATAATGTATCTTGAACAATTGACTGCTTCTTCCTTTTTCAATAAAAACCAAAATGTACGTCACCTTATTTGACTGCAACTTGAGATATATTTTATTTTCTGAAAAAAGATAAAAAATTAAGTTCATTACATAAATCATGGGATTGTCAATCACTGATTTGTGGCCGACATTGATGGGTGGTTAGGGATCTATAGTCTCTGTATCATGTGGAAATTTTTGTGACAAATTTGTCGGAACATATCAACTTGATTGAAAATGATAGCTTCACTATGTTTTTTTAGTCCATCTGAGCTATATTCAAGTTAACTTGCGTCTTAATTGAGATTAAATTTCTTTTTTAGAGATATTTAAGGATGCATCCTTATACTCAGTCTATATATATATATATATATATATATATATATATATATATATATATGTTATATTCTTTTTTGAGAAAAAGAAAATGCAACTTTTGATACACAAATAACATTAAAATCATATTTTTAGATATATTTCCTCCAAAAAATGTTATAATTATACAATTTTCATATTTGAAATTCATTGGATTACGAAAATGATAAAGTTATTATGGGATTATGATTATGTTAAAGTCATATAGATATGTTAGAATTGTTTGTAAATGTTATTAGCTTCTATTTCTTTTTCTATTCCTATTTCAATTTCTAAATTGTATATGAATTGTTTGATTGTTTGTTGTCTCTCAATCGTGTTTCTTCTCCTACTTGTATATGTTTTGCTCATGTTTGTTGTCTCTGAATCGTGTTTCTGCCTTTACTCATATTTGTGACAATGGCTTTTGTACCCGCCTCCCCTTCTTTGCCATCACCGAATCTAGCCCAACAGATATCAATAAAACTCAATGCATCTAATTATCTTCTTTGTAAAACTCAGATGCTTTAATTACTGATTGAAACTCTACTGCCTCAAGTAGTTGGTGTGACTACGGCTCGAGAGGTATGGTTAAAACCGGCTTCCATTTATTCATCTGGCTCTCACACACAAATCCGTCGTCTAAAGGGAAAATTACATCTTCTTAATTGAGGGAATAATCCCATTCCAGTTTACAAGGACCGAACCAAACAAATTGCATATTAGTTAGCTGCTTTACAGTGTCCAGTTAATGAAGATGATCTTGTTGATGCTATAACAGATGGTTTTGGACCTCAATTTTGTCCTCATATTTGTTCCTTGTGTTAGTGTAGGTGCTCTAAAGATAATCATTGTAATTATATTTTTATAAATATATTAATAAAAAGACATTATTTATTAATCAATGTTTATTATTGTTTAGAATAATATTATATAACTATTTAATAAAGTTCATGGTATAAACATAATATGCATTCATGATATGATCATGATAATGAGATGTTTATCATGTGTAATTATGTTTTAACCTAAATTTCCCTAGTCATAGAATCAATGAGATTGGACGTTATTGATTCGGAAAAACTAGCACATGCGTATATTATTTGATTTGATCAAATCATCTGATCTCATAAAGATGTTGACATTGAGATGTCTAAATATAGCATGTGGATGTTTACTAGGAGTAGTAAGTGCATCGGAATGATCGCAGGAGATAGTCATATGGAAACCTAAATAATGTTAATGACGTATTTCTGCATGGAAATATGCAAATATCCTTAGACTTGAGATGCTTAAGAGTGATCTAGAGTGAAGATGCTGTACTTTGATTTCATGCCTAGCTCTTCCAATGGGTCTGCTCATAGGGTGGACATTAAGTATAGTTTGAGGCACTCATAGATATTTAAGTAGTCAACAAATGATATCATAACTCTTGTTAGAAGGAGGGTTTTTCCTAAGTCCTCTTGTATGAGATCATTACTGAAAATCTTTGGCCAAAGTAAATATTACTTAGAGATAGTCTCTAAGGAAATCATTTTAGTAATGATGCTCGGATTACAAGGAACTACTGTTTGAGCTAAGTATGGTGTAGCCAGCTTAGTGGAGTTAACATAATGTCCATACATTAAACCGAACTTGGCAAAAAGGCTTGAAGGGACTAGTAGCACAATATTGTCCATGTGTAAGGGTTTCTGCTTACCATTAGCAATTTCTGATTACTTGGGGGTCATGATGTGTGGCAAGATACCGCTCATGATCTACTAGAGTTAGAGAGGTTCAATTTGAGAATTGATTATGAATTAAAGGAGTTTAATTCATATAATCCTTATTGGACAAGGATTACCTTTTATGGAAGTTTCCTATTTTGGAAATAGGAATTCCACTTAAGAATTTCCTAAATTAATTTAAGAAAATTATTAAGGAC
>CANXYC010661938.1:0-48235 GCA_948193065.1 Aleurites moluccanus | reverse complement strand
AAAATACTATTTTGCTCGTTTTGTGAGCGTTCTGTAATATTTTCTCAAATTTCTTTTTACTGTATTCACACATGAATATTACTTATCAATTATCCTCAATCCAAATTCAAAAATTCATTCGTCGTCCGTTCCGCTATTTTTCAGCAGCGATATTGGTATCGACGATTTTCGAAAAATTTTCTCGTTTTCACTCTAACTGAGTTTCTAAAATTATTATTGGTGATTTCGATATTTTTAATCTATATACTGAGAACTTATTTCCCAAAAACTTGTTATGCATAAAACTTATTTCCCAAAAACTTGTTATGCATAAAATTTATTTTCCAAAAACTTGTTATGTATAAATATGGAGTATTACAAACTATTAAAATTAAATAGATTTAAATTTTATTTAAATTTATAGTGAAACCTAATATTTCAAAAAATTAATATTTAAAATATTTTTTTACCTATTTATATTAAATTTATTATTTTCATCTTTAACATAAAATTTTTATTTTTTTTTAATTTAAAATCTAAAATTTTAAATTTTTTACCCTTCCTAAATAAAAAATTTATAAATTTCAAATCATATATTTAAAATATAAAATATAAAATTTAAATTCATGCATCTAAATATAACCTAAATAAAATATTTTCTCATGTGTGCTATAATAAAAATTGATTATTCATCCTTATATTAAGTAGCCAAACATGTGGGGATTATTTAATTTATTTTTGTATTAATATAGAAATTAGTTTGTTTGGTGTATTGATTAAGGCACAATTTGTTTGTGGAAAATAACGTATGATAAAATAATTTATTTTTTAATATTTACTTGGAGAAAATTATATATTTTTTAAATATCTCTTTATATATATTTTTTAATTTATAAAAAAGTAAAAAAACTCAAATTGGATATTAATAAGCAAACCTTAGAATAGTTTTTTTTTTCTTTCCATAGTTAACCTTTTCATTGTGATAAACAAAATCAATTAGAAATTATACAAGTTGGTAGATATTGGCAAGGGCAAATTGAAACTCAGTGTTTAAAAAAATAAATAAATACTATTAATAATTACGATACTCTCAATATAAAATTAAAATCAAACTAAATTAAATGATATTAAAAATTTAAAAATTAATAAAATATTTACTTTTAAAAATTCAATTTAGACATAAGTATTGTACTTAAAAAGTTAAAAAAATATTCGAATTTAACTTAATTATCATTAAAAATTAAATAAATTTATTTATAAATATTAAAATAAAATTAAAATAAATTATAAAGTAAGAAATTAGTTAAAATTTAAACAATCCTTATCCTGACAAACGACGCCACAAAAGTCTTTCCATGTCGTTTATTAATCTTTTCGATAAATGACAGGGTATATGATATCGTAAGTCACCCCTAGTAGTGTCCTACAAAGCATTCCCTGAACGACATCGTTTAAAGGTCGTCTTATCCGTTGGTTGTCAATCGATTCCAAAAACAGCCCACTCATGGAGTAATGGCCAGTAAAACCACCGCCGTCGCGACAACCACAGCACTTATCTGTAATTGCATGATCCGATTTCTCTCCTCTCTCAATCCCAGAAAGACTCATATCAAACAGGTTAGTTCTTTCTTCTCCGTCAAACCCCACTACTACTTCAGTACTACTTCACTTTCCAGTGCTCACGAAACAAACAAAACTCACATAGATTTACATTTTATAAACTGTACTGGTATTGCGAAAATTCTTATATCTAAATATCCCCACTTCTTTGATAAAAGTGAAAGCGAAAGACAGAATCTTGCCGAGAATGCTTCTCTGAAAGAACTTCTTCTGGATATTTCTGATATAATACCTCACGTGACACGTCGTTTTTGGAGGATTTTGAGATTGAAACCTGAAGATGTGCTTGAAATATTACTGGGTTTTCAATTTGAGTGTGAAAAAGTTGCAATTAAGATTACAAAGGTGGAGTCTTTGTGGGGAATTTTCAAGTGGGTTAGTAAGCAGGACAAGTCTTTTAAGCATCTCCCTAAATCATGTGAGGTTATGTCCTTGGTTCTTATTCGGTATGGGATGCTTAGAGAGGTCCAGTTATTGCTTTTGGCAATGGAGAGGCAAGGAATTTCATTGGTTAATAATGAAATCTTTTCTAAGTTGATTGAAGGATATGTTGCAGCTAGTGATTTAGAAAGGGCAATGCTAGTGTATGATCGAGTGAGGGAGCAAGGTTTGGTACCATCTTTGTGCTGTTATCATGTTCTTATTGATCTTTTGGTGAGAATGAGGAGAACCCAATTGGCATTTCGAGTTTGTTTGGATATGTTTGAAATTGGGATTAATTTGAGAGATGGGGAGATGGCTAGTCTTGAGAAGGTTATTGGATTACTTTCTGGGGATGAAATGGTGCCAGGAGCAAGGAATCTTTTAAAGAAGGCTATGACTTTAGGTTTTGAGCCTAGCAGCTCGGTTATTAATGGGATTGCTTCTGGTTATTGTGAGAAGAAGGATTTTGAAGATTTGCTTAGTTTTCTTGTTGCCATGAAATGTTCACCCAATTTATTGGTTAGCAATAAAATCATTTGTGGGTTATGTACCAATTCTGGTGTAGAGAGAGCAAATTTGTTCAGGCTAGAATTGGAGAATTTAGGTTTAAGCCCTGATGAAATAACTTTTGGCATCTTGATTGGTTGGTGTTGCAGTGAGGGGAATTTGAGAAGTGCCTTTGTTTATTTGTCAGAAATGTTGTCAAGAGGCTTAAAGCCTAGTATACACTCATATAATGCGCTTATTGGTGCAGTGTTTATGAAGGGTATGTGGAAGCATGCCCGAGACATTCTTGATGAAATGGTGGATAGAGGAACGACCCCAAATTTAACAACTTTCAGGACTCTTTTGGCAGGATATTGCAAAGCTAGACAATTTGATGAAGTGAAGATGATGATTCACAAGATGGTGAGCTGTGGCATAATTGAATCATCTTCCCTAGAGAACCCACTTTCCAAGGCATTTATGGTCTTGGGTCTGAATCCATTATCTGTGCGTTTGAAAAGGGATAATGATGTTGGATTTTTTAGTACAGAATTCTTTGATAATCTAGGAAATGGACTTTATTTGGATACAGATGTGGATGAATATGAGAAAAAAGTAAATGCGGTTCTTAACAATTCCTTCATACCTGATTTTAATTTGCTTTTAAGCGAGGAATGTGATAGTGGAAATTTTAAAGCTGCATTCTTGTTGATAAATGAAATGGCTCGATGGGGTCAAGAACTGTCTCTCTCTGTCTTATCAGCATTAGTGAAGGGGCTTTGTGCATCTCGATCCCATACCAGGGCATACAGCCATGTTATTGGGAAAATTCCAAAGTTGATTAATCTACTGAACGAGGAAGTTCTTAATTTGCTCGTCCGAGCATACTGCAAGAGTGGATTGACACACAAAGGGAGGATAATTTTTTATCAAATGCTTGTGATGGATATGACAATTGAAAATGGTACATACACTGCTCTAATGATGGGATTATGTAAGAGGGGAAATTTGCGGGACTTTTATTATTGCTGGGATATTGCTCGAAATAGCAAATGGTTACCAGGGTTACAGGATTATAAATCTTTTTTTGAATGTCTATTCCATCATAGGATGCTCAAAGAGGCATTGGAGCTTCTTGAAAGAATGCTGGTATTCCATCCTCACTCGAGGTCTGAAATTTTTCATGTCTTTCTTGAAAAGCTTTCGGACACTGGCTTTACAGGAATTGCACAGAAGTTGGTGGATGAACTGCTACAGCAGGGCTGTGTCTTTGATGGCATTGCTTATAGCCATCTGATGAGAGGGTTCTGCAAGGAGAGAAATTATACTGAGGCCTTCACTGTATTGGACAAAATGTTGGTTAGGAACTTGATTCCATGTTTGGATGTTTCTCTTATTTTGATTCCTCAGTTGTGCATGGCTGATAGAATTGATAGAGCTATTGCTTTAAGTGAGATTGGTTTGAGAGAGCAATCCGCTTGTTCTTTTTCTATCTATTGTGTTTTAGTTAGAGGATTTTGCAAGACAGGAAAGGTTGGAGAAGCAGCCAATGTAGTGCAGAATATGTTGTTGAAGCGGCTACTTCCTGATGCTGGAATTTATGACCTGTTGTTTCAAGGTTATTGCCAAGCTAACAACTTGAGGAAAGTCAAAGAGCTACTTGGTGTTCTGATGAGGAAATTTTCAAGTCCTTCAATCTCAAATTATCAGAATTTGGTGTGTTTGATGTGTATGCGGGGTAGTTTCACTTCTGCATTAAGCCTGAAAAAGCTAATGCTACGGGACAGTAGGCATAATAGTCTTGTGATTTACAACATTCTTGTTTTCTATCTTTTCTCAGCTGGGAATAGCTTGCTTGTAGATGAAGTTTTGAATGAATTGCAGGAGAAGGGATTACCACTTGATGAAGTTACTTGTAACTTTCTTGTATATGGGTTTTCAAAGTGCAAAGATATATCTAGTTGTCTATACTATCTGTCAACTATGATTTCAAAGGGATTTAGGCCAAGCTATCGTAGCTTAAGAACAGCAGTAACCTCCCTGTCTGATCTTGGAGATCTTAGTAAAGTCTTGGAGTTGAGTCAAGAAATGGAAATTAGAGGCTGGGTTCATGGATCAGTCGTTCAAAATGCAATTGTTGAAGGCCTTCTTTCTCACGATATGCTTCAAGAAGCTGATTGTTTTCTGGATCGGATGGTAGATAAAGGTCTAATTCCAGATACAATCAACTATGATAATCTAATTAAGCGTTTTTGTCTCTTTGGAAGACTAAACAAGGCTGTTGATCTTATGAACATAATGTTGAAGAAAGGAAATATCCCTAATTCTTCCAGTTATGATTCTGTAATTCATGGTCTCTGCATAAGGAATCAGCTGAATGAGGCAATGGATTTCCATTTTGAGATGTTGGACAGCGATCTTAAACCAAGTATGAAGACGTGGGACATGCTTCTCAATAAACTTTGCCAACTTGGACAAACTGCAGAAGCAGAGAACCTCCTCATTTCTATGGTTCAGATTGGTGAAACTCCAACCAGATTAATGTACTCTTCTGTTATTAATAGGTATCGTTTTGAAAACAATCCAAGGAAGGCATCTGAAATAATGCAAATGATGCAACAGAGTGGTTATGAGCCAGATTTTGACACTCACTGGTCTCTCATAACCAATTTACATAATTCCAAAGACAAGGATAATAATGACAACAGCCGAGGTTTCCTATCAAGGCTTCTTTCTGGAAGTGGACTTTCTTATAAAAAGGACTCTAAAGTCAAAATGGGGTAATTTATGCTGTAAAGACTTCATCTTTTATCTATTAAATTTTGTTTCGCTGTTGATATAAATCTTGCATGGAAACCATTTCACTTTCACCTTTTTAACAACTTATATGATTTAGCTGATTAGCTGCTTCCATGAATTATAGCATTAACAGTTCTGTAACCATGAGAGGATGCTAAGTCTTTTGTACCATGACGTGTATATGACTGGAGTTTGTCGTGTATATTGCAGAAGTGAAGTTTCCTGGTGAATTCATTCTTGCCTTGTCACGAGCTTGATATTGCATTTTCTATGTTGAAAGATGTTTATTATGACGCAATTGAGCATAATATAATATAATCATACGAATTTTTATTTGAATTACATTATGTTCAATTATATCATATCAAATTATGCCTTTCCACCTTCTTGTTCCCACTTCTAGGAGGTATATCATATCAAATTATGCCTTTCCAACTTCTTGTTCCCACTTCTAGGAGGCGCCTATCACTGCATTTGATTTAATTTATGTAAATAGGATTCCACAATGCGTGCAGGATAGAGTCGATCACCTAATAAAGTTTGAAGCGTATGGTTAGGCTACTGGATGATTATGGATTTCCTTGTTAAAGAAAGTAAGAATAGACTGAACTGCTAGTTGGTTGGTATTCTGCTATCTTTAGATGAACAAGATTGGATTTTAGACATTGAACTTTGTTTCTTGCTAAACTTTCAGTCAAGATGGATCTGTTAATTGTAGTCTATATCTTACATCAACTGCATTTTAATATCTGTCTTGCCGTGAGAATACCTTACATGTCAACTACTGAGTAAAAAGGCCAAGCCTGCTTTGTGGTTGCTCTGCCATTTGGTTTTGGTACTCGGTTATGACCATTAGCAACTCTCATGTCAAGATTCAATTGGCCAGGAAGTGAAGGTTCAACAAACCAGTTGTCAAAAGCCTAGCTAGCTAGTTTTCAAGTAAAATATTACAAGTGGGTTTGTTTCATGTATTTGTAATATAAAACAACTTGATTTATTGAATCATAATCATAACCCAACTAATATAATTAATTGGTTGGATAATATTATCAGAATCCAACGAACTTGATTTAGCCAACTAATTAATCCTAAATGTCAATGTCTTTTGAAAGTCCTAGATTATGTATTCCTGTACTACTAGACAAAATAATAAATATAAAAAAATTATTTAACTCCTTGTGCCCTATAAAGTACTTAATCACAACCTATTCTACTTTCATTTGACAATTGTGTATTGGGGCAGAGCTAGTCAACATGCATGCATATATATATAGTTACATTTACTACTCAATCAAGCACTTAAATTTCTCATAAACTAAATAAATTTTCCATTTGTTCTCAACTAGCTGTAGCATAATGAAGATTAGTAAGCTTGGAAACGCCAGGACTACTTCAACCCCCAAATGGGGAATTTCTATAGTAGATTTTTCCTGAGAATAATTGCATTTGTTGTACTTTAGGCAGTGCAATTCTAATGGGAACTACTAATGAAACACTTCCTTTCTCCACCCTTTGTTAGGTTCAGGGCTGAGTATGATGATCTTCCAACTTTCACATATGCTCTTTAATCATCTTTTCTTGATATGTTTATTTGCTTAATTGTTTAAATTATATTCATAAACATTTATGGACATTAATCTTTAATTATAATTAAATATATGTTGTTTAAAAATCAACAGGTTTTTTGTGGTTGCCATTGTTGTTATAAGTGGCTATCTGCTTCTTTCTCTTCCACTTTCTATCTTCAACATTGTGAGAAGCAGTGCAAAAAATAGCAAAATTATCTTGATCATCTTTGATATGATAATTCCTTGGAATTTAATTTTATGGGAAGATCATACAAATGATTTAAATATATTTTTAACATAGTTTGTTTATGTGTGTGTGTATATATAGTAATCCAATTGCATTAGGAAGAAAATATTGTACTAAAAGTGATATTGACAACATTAATCTAGCTTAGGAGAGAAACTGCCAATCAAATATATTTAGATGTCATGAATCAACTAACAGGGTTCTTTTCCCCTAAGAATATACACAAATAAATAAATGAAAAACCTCTTTTTTTAATTGAACTCTGACTAGAATTCAAATTTGAAACTAAAATTTTCATAATCATAAAGACAACTTTGACAAGTGATAAACTGCGTTAATTTTTGGTTTTTTGTTAATGACAGCTTAATTTGCATATCTACTTCTCCATTTTGATTCAATTAATCAGGGCCGAAACTAAAAATTTAGTTTTGGGTGGGCTGATATTTAAAATTTTTCATATAAACATAAAAATTTTTAGAAAATTAATTTTGAGTAGATCATGACTGTAAAAAATTAAATTTTAGTAAATTATATGAAATTTTTTTAATAAATCTAGATAATTTTTTTGGATTGGGATGGGCCTGAGCTACCTCCGTGGATACAATTAGTAGAAATTTTCTCAAACTGAAGAAAAGTGATCCTGGTTCTTTTAATCAATGGAGCATCAGCAGCAGCAGCTATAGTATACTTGGCACACAATGGGAATACCAGGGCAAACTGGTTTGCTACCTGCCAACTACTAAACTCCTTTCTTGAACGCATTTCTGGCTCTTTGATTGGATCCTTTGTAGGAATAGCTATGTTCATACTGGCAATCTTGCTATGATGTAGCCCTTTTCCGGTGAAACTAGACCAATAGATCGACGAATCCATCATTTTGCATCACAATAATGCAGTTGTGTTAGAACTTATGTGATTGTAAATTATTTGGTGTCTGCGTTTGAATGATTTACATATGTCATATTTTCTTGTCATTTTTCTCTGGTTTGATATGTAATGGAATATATTTCATTTTCTACTTTCTTTCCTAATTATTGGTATCTGTTAATGGCCTTGTAATTTGAATGCTATTGAGAATTTAATTTGATGTGTTACCTCATCGTCAAAAATTAATTTAAAATCTGACAATAAGATGGTGTTTACAAGTACCTTATGGTATAACTATTCTGGTTAGTTATGTTTACGAAAAGCTCATTGGACAACTTCAACTTGTGAATAATTAATGAGTTGATGAGTAGATAATTCCAAGTATACTAGAAGGCAGAGATTTGTATACTGGAAGGATATCCCCTTATACGTTAACATTTCTAAGAAGCACAGAGTGCAATACAAATGGGAGGATTTTAAAAAAATAAAATAGAGAATTTAAAATTCATGGGCATAATCTAAATCAATTATTAGGGCTAATAGACTCGTAAATCTTGAATTTCATGTAAATTTTTTTCAATTTTATTACAGAATTGAAAGTTGGTTGCAGTTATACTGTAGCAGTCATAACAAGAGGTGTGCATCTATGCTAATGTTAATATTGATATCACAATATAACTGGAAGGAGTTAGAGACATTTAGGTTGGTTTCAGTCAAAAGTTTCGGCAGGTTTCAGTCAATAGTTGAGAATATATTAAGCTTACCTAATCATTTTAGCATGTCAATTCGAAGCCACTTCAATACAAACACATATCTTATGAATGGATACAATTGCTATCGATTATAAACTCTTAGAACAAATTTGAAAATCCAATGAGCAAGATGTCAAATCTATGGGTTTAGCCTTCAGTAATACTAGCATGCCATAAAGTTGAAGTACTTTCTAGTTCTAGACAAGAAAAAACCAAAAATAAAAAATAAAAATGAGAGAAGAAGAGAGAGACATCTACTGCCAAAATATCAGTCTTGTAGAAAATTTTCCTGATTCTTTATATTGCTTAAAACAAGTTTTATTATTAATCTATCTAAACCCAGCTATTGATTGAATGACTAAATGGCTGGATAACATCCTCGTTATAACAGGGGTTTGACTCAATTGTTCCTATTGGAAAATGAGAACAATTATACTGAATATTGAGTATACTTGTTAAGTTTTATGCTTTGGAAGTTCATCATGGTGAAATTAAGTATGATATTCATGCTTCAAATCCAAAAATTTAATTAGTTGAGGCATGTGCTTGAATGGAGTCCAGTATTAATCCACCAAATACCAATTTACAACTAGTCAATATTATCGTTCAGTCTATTCAAGAAAATAATAAGATGCCATAAATAGTTTTGAAGCAGGACTGTTAAAAGGAAAATGGAAAAAAAATTAAAAAAAAGCTTTCTCATAGATGAAAAAAGCAACAGTAATGTTATCATTTATCAAGGTCTAGAGGATAATTATATCCAGAAACAAATGAGAGAGACATGAGAGTATTCCATACCAACTTGTGCCTCACGATATTTTATTTCTGAAATTTAACTTGTGTTTTGGATCAAACAAAAATTGCATGAGAGCTTTTTCATCTGCTTCAATCAGGCTACCAGGATCTTTCCTCACCCCACTATCATCCATTAACTTCCTCACATTCTGAACTCCATCACACTCACCTATTGAAGCATATATATTGGAAAGTAATACATAATCACCACTCTCATCCGTTCTCATTTTAAGTAGTTCCTCATTTGCTCGCCTACCCAGCTCGACGTCTCCATGTACTCTGCAAGCTCCCAGCAGAGTCCTCCAAATTATAGCATTAGGTTCAATCTTCATTTTATTTATGAATACAAATGCATAATTCAATTTCCCTGCACGCACTAAAAGATCAACCACACACCTATAATGCCTCACATTTGGCTCTATATTATACTCATATTTCAGAAGATTAAAATATTGATATCCTTCTACTTTACCGGCATGACTACAAGCAACTAGAACTCCAACAGAAGTTATTTCATTTGGCTTAATATTCTTCAACCTCCGCATCTCTGCAAACAAATTGATTGACTCCTCAGCATGGCCATGAAAAGCCAACCCCACTACAACTGAATTCCATGATGAAAAATCTTTCTCCCTCATCCCTCTGAACACTTCAAGTGATCTTTCAATACTCCCACACTTAGCATACATATATATAAGTGCATTTCCAAGTACGACACTCAAATCTCCTAGACTCATCTCCAAAATTGAGCGATGCACCCTCCTGCCAACCTCCAATTCTCCCAAATCTGTGCGAGCTGACAAAAGACTCAGCATAGTGACCTCATCTGGTTGCTCTCCCACACTTCTCATCTCCTCAAACATCTCCAATGCCTGCTTATTCTCCCCGCAGAGCACATATCCAGCAATCATCACATTCCAAGTCACAACATCTCTTTTGGGAACCTCATCAAAGATTCTCCTCGGTGCACCCCACCTTCCCTCTCTTAACATATGTTGTAATCATCACATTCCAATCAACCAAATCTTTCCAGGCATTCCATCAAACAACTGCCTCGCAAGTCTCAACTCCCCTTTCCTTGCATACCCAGAAGTTAAAGCAGACCAAGCAACAACATCCATTTTCTCCGAATCATCAAAAACGGCTCTAGCTATTTCCAGATCCCCACAATTAGAATGATGATAGATTAGGGTATTTCTCACAAACCTATTTTCTTGAAACCCATATTTAACAAGCTTCCCTTGAATACAAAGACCCGTCCTTTTCCATTCAAGCCTAATACAAGCCTTAAGCAAAAACGAAAACATGAATTTGTCAGCCTCTATACAACGACTCTCCATCTGGGAATAAAGTGAAATTGCTTTTAAAGGATTTTGCCTTTGAGACGAGCCTCTGATCATGGTATTCCACATGAAGATGTCTGGTTGAGCAATTTGAGTAAATACTCATTGGGCATTAGTCCATGGTGCCAGAAATGGCAATAGCACTTGCGAATATGAGCTCTCTGCTGAGTTTGAATTGAAGCCTTTGATGATAAGGGAAGCATCGATTTGCTTTAGAGAGCGAAGGTTTTTCCAATGTTGCCATAGGCTTGATCGCTGCTGTCTGTTGGCGCTCCTGTCGTTGGTTCTTTTCCTTGTCATGACTCATGACATGAAATGCAGCTTTTTATAGCCTCTAACTCGTTAATTTTTAAAGGATTTTTACACTACTCTAACGAAATGTCGTTTAAACTCTTAGAATGTGAGGTCCAACTTAAAAATGTCGTATAGATGTAACAATACCAAAATTCTTATTATAGTCATGTTTGTATAGAATTCACTTTAGTATTTTATTACCATGGACATCTCCTCGCGGGAATTTCCAAAACAATGTCTTGCTCAATGTGTAAAAAAAATCCTATTTTCAGTCAGAATCAAATTACCCAATCCATGCCCAGTTCCTCGTTAGTCTATCATCAAGCCAGCAATACAACTTTTAGAACAAAGAAAACACTTAAAAATATAAACATACATTTATGAGACAATTCAGTTTCTCATTCTTTTGATGCTTGGAATTTCTAAGTTAGAATCACAAACTCCACAAATGCTGCCAGCAGTGATGCTATCATTTATCCATGTATAGTGTTCAAGTATTTAGTTATATCTATACCAGAAACATATGACACAGATATGAAAGCATTTCTTAACAACTTGCAGCTCATGAAATTTGATTTCCCAAATTTGACTTGTGTTTTGAATCAAACAAAAATTGTACAAGAGCTCTTTCATCTGCTTCAATTAGACTACAGCCAGGCTCTTTCTTTGCTCCACTATCATCCATTAATTTCCTCACCTTCTGAGCCCCATCCCACTCACCTACTGAAGCATATATATTGGAAAGTAACATATAATCCCCACTTTTATCCCTTCTCATTTTAAGTAGTTTCTCATGTGCATGCTTACCCAGCTCAACATTTCCATATATTCGACAAGCCCCAAGCAGCGTTCTCCAAATTACAGCATCAGGTTCAATCTTCATTTTATTTATGAACTCAAATGCATCATTCAATAGTCCTGCGCGCCCTAAAAGATCAACCATACACCCGCAATGCCTTGCATTAGGATCTATGTTATACTCATCTTTCATAAGATTGAAATATTGCCGCCCCTCTTCAATTTTACCAGCATGACTGCAAGCAACTAGTACTCCAACAAAAGTTATTTCATTTGGCTTAATATTTTTCAACCTCTGCATCTCTGCAAATAACTCAATTGAGTCCTCGGCATTGCCATGAAAAGCCAACCCTAATATAATTGAATTCCAAGTTGAAACATCCTTCTCCTTCATCCCGCTGAACAGTTCAAGTGCTCTACCAATACCTCCACACTTAGCATACATATAAATAAGAGCATTCCCATGTAAGACATTCAAATCTCCAAAATTCATCTCCAAAATTGAGTGATGCACCTTCTTGCCAATCTCCAAATCTCCCAGATCTGTACAAGCTGACAAGAGGCTTAGCATAGTGATCTCATCTGGCTTCTCCCCCACACTTGTCATCTCCTCAAACATCTCCAATGCCTGCTCATTCTTGCCGCAAAGTACATATCCTGCAATCATTGTATTCCAAGTCACAACATCCCTTTCAGGAACCTCATTAAAGAGTGTCCTGGCACAGTCCATCTCTCCTCTCTTAGCGTATGCTGTAATCATCACATTCCATGCAACCAAGTCTTTCACAGGCATTTCATCAAACAGCTGCCTCGCTATTCCTAAATCCCCTCTCCTTGCATAAACTGCAGTTAAAGCAGAGCAAGCGACAACGTCCCTTTCTACTGAATCATCAAAAATGGCTCTAGCAATCCCCAACTCCCCACAATTAGCATAATGGTAGATAAGAGAACTTCTCACAAAAATACTTTCCTGAAACCCATATTTGACAATCTTGCCATGAATACAAAAGCCCATATTTCTCCATCTAAGCCTAGTACAAGCCTTAAGCAAGAACGAAAACGTGGACTTATCTGGCTTTATACCGTGATTCTCCATCTGGGTATAAAGTGAAATTGCATTTAAAGAATTGGAACTTTGAGCCGAGCCTCTGATCACGGTGTTCCACATGAAGATATCCGGTTGAGCAATTTGCGCGAACATTTGGAGGGCATAGTTAATGATGCCAGGAATTGCAACGGAACTTGCGAATATGAGCTCTCTTAAGGCTGATGAGTTTGAATTGAAGCCTTTGATAATAAGAGAAGCGTGGATTTGATTGAGGTAGCGGACATTTTTCAAGTTTTTCCATAAGCTTGACCGATGCTGGTGGTGGTTGGTGTTCCGGTCGTTGGTTCTCTTCCTCATCATGAAGTTTTGCCACCTGAGCAGAACAAGCACGATATGTGAGATAAAAATGGGCCAAACTATATAGTTACTATACTATTGAAGGCCAAGCCCATAAATGTCCACAGAAAACTTAAATGGGCTTCGTTGGAATCCCGAAACAGGAAATGTGGATAGGTGCTTACTGTTTAATCCATAGATTTTTTTTTAGTGTCACATCTTATTATTAACCATTTAATTCATAAAATTTCTTATACCCATTTAGTTTAACTGTTTATATTAGCGATTAATTATTATCAATAATTGATAGTTTAATTAATAAATAATTATTGTTAAGTGTTTGATAAAATTATTATTAAATATTATTATTAATATATTTAAATAAATATTAATATTTATTTTTTATTTAAATTTAAATTTTAATAAGTAATTTTTAATCTAAGTTTTTATAAATAATAATTATTACACGACTTAATAATTATAATTAAAAAAAACGAATTTAATACATTTATTGAAATAAAAGAAAAAAGGTATTTTACTAGAAAGAAGTCAGATGATACTTCATTTCAAAAAAAATAAAAAAAAGAAAAAGTCAGATGATACTTCTCTAAACAAATTGAGTTTAAAAGTTTCACATTTCAACTAAATACAAAGAACTCAAGTGGCAACCATTGCAAATCACCATTAATTAAAAGCTAAAACAGTCAAAAGAAACGAAGATACAAAATTGGAATTGAGGAAAGAAGCAGAAAAAACTCAATTACCAATTGGATCAGGGTGCCGCCACTTATTATACTGTGCTTCACCATCATCAATCAGTCTATCGATAGTGTCCAAATCTTCCTGCAAAATACATCAAAAAGAAAAGGGGAAGATAAAATCAACGAACAAGTAAAAGGAATTGAAGGGAAATAAATAAATAAAAGAGAAATTATACAAACGTACTACATGTCTGTTGGCATCAAATTTCTCGCGGAGAGTCGAAGCCTGTGAGAAGAGAGTTTTAGTTTTAATCATAAAAATTGAGATCTGATTCATGAGATTAGGGGAAAAATTAGAAATGTACATCTTGATAGAAGATGTGGCGATGTACGGCCCAATTCAGAGTATCTCTAAGAGCTCGCCGGTACAGGATTTGAACCCTCTCCTTCTGTGCTGCTCGCGGAGCTAGGTTTGCTGCTTTTGATACGCTCATCTCCCTCTGCCTTCTTTGAGAAATGGAATGTAATCGGGTACAGTGGGAACGATACTAAAGCGGTGTCGTTTAAGATGTTTGGTAAAATGTGTCAATAATAAAAATGATACAATTTTTAAATTATAAACATATTTAAAAATTTAATTATTTAATATATCTAATGTAAATATTAAGTTTATAATTTTCATTTATTATCTTAAGTGATTTTTAATTTAATTAAAAAATTTAAGATAAATATTAAAAAATTAATTGTTGAAAATTTTAATTTTAAATATTTTTTATGACCTAAATTTCGTTTTTAGAGTAAATTATTAAATTTTTGATATGCATTTAACAAATTAATTAATCCATCATTCCATATCATATTTCCTTACACTAGAATAAATACTTTACTTGTCTTGATTTGCTTCTTTTCAAAGGTTTAAAAAATAAAATTGACTCCTAGTGAAAAATGCTTTATTGAAGTGATGAATTGGCAATTGCTTGAAAATTATTACAATCTTTCTTTCTTTCTGAAATTAAGAGACGGAGATTATTATTAATGAGTTAGGAAGCCCCTCAAAGTATTAGGATGGATTTCTTTAATTAGATCAGTGCCTAAATTGATAGTTGAATAAGTGCTTGGATTTGCAAAATATGAAATAACATCAAAGAATCAAGTATTAACTTGACAAAAACATTCTTGTGCTTAAATTGAAGATTTGAGAGAATTAAATGAGAGGTTTTGATAAGTAGAATAAAGTATAGATAAGTAGTTGAGAGTTATAAAATGTTATAAATAAGGGTTTATCTGATATATTTATATTAATATATCTTGATATGTAACTTAATAAGGGAATAAGATTTCCTCATATTATTAGACTTGCGAGGAAGTGGTCGTTCTGATCAGTATATGTATTGTGTTCTTATTAAATTGTGAGATAGCTTATCATATCAATACCACTTGTAGTTTTGGAGCTCCATACAATTTCTACCAAATTGGCAACGATGACTTACACTTGTGTTCAATGACTGCATTGCCAAATAGGTCAGTGTCATGTTAGAAATAATTAATGAGAATGGAGAAGCAGTTGCTTTTCTCATAATGTTGTGGCTTGCTTATGGAAGATTAATGAGTGTCTTTTTTTTTCTAGCGTGTATGTCTTATATCGAGCGTCCTTTATTGATGATGATTTGGTGATGATACTTTTCTCGTTTTCAATTCTCTTGTCTTAGGCGAGTCTCACATGACTTTAACAGCGAGACTAATTATTTTGGATTGGGCCCTGACTTGTGTGATGGGTCTTGATGTATGATTTGGGAGTCTAGTAATACTATTCCTCATTAATTACCTATAATTTTTTTGGTCAAATGATTACAATGCTTTCCTAGATAAGCAAAAATTCAAAAATGGAACCCTGCATTAGGTTTGCAGCATTAGAAATTAGAAATTGTTGATTCTTTGTATAAAAAAAAAATACAGAAACTAGTAAGTAACATACATGAACAAAATGGGCAAAACCGAATTCAAATTTGAACATGATACAAGTTATAGTTTTTACAAGTCTAAAAATCACAGAATCCATTTCTGTATTTCAGGTCATGTAAAGAATGCTATAGTTGTATACAATTGGCGTAGAACAAGCCTACAAAAGAGTTGACTTGCTGTGAGTCCAACCTAAGGACCTCCTCCTTGTGTTTGGGGTTGTGAAGTTAAGACCAAACATTTCCTTCAGAGTTTGTCCCTGTTCTACAAACCTTACCAGCTTTGCAACGATAGCAGCACTCTCCATGATGTTGTTAATGTCCTTATCATGAAGTTTTGCCATAAGCTTGACCGATGCTGGTGGTGGTTATTATAATGTTGGAAGCTTTTTAACCTTAAGCCCATTTAACATTTTCTATTTAATAGATATGAGATTTATATTTTAACACTTTCTCTCAAGTAATAACTACATCAAGATAATTTTTATTAATTTCAGTTGACACTTGCAAATTTATAATGAAAATTGAGTTGATTGAATTGAAAGTCCTATACGAGTGAAAATATAAATTTAAAAGCTCATTACCGGACGAAAAAATAATTGAAATAAACCTATCACCAGCGAAATTGAAAGAAAAATTAAAATCTTCATCCAAATTATGATTTAATAAGGATTGAATCATTTTTTCGCTCTGATTCCATGTTATAAATATTGAAAACTTATATAATTATTAAAACTAACTATTGAAATTAAAGAATCTAATTATATATAAATCCATTTAACAATTTCTATTTAAATGATGTAGGATTTAAATTTTAATAGTGATCGGTGTTTCGGTCGTTAATTTTTTTTCTTTTTCATGAAGTCAGAATAGACATGATATATGAGATAAAATGGGTTAAATTATATTTATTATAGTATTAAGGGCTAAGCCTAAAAAAATATTACTTACAGTCAAATTATATTTAGCTGCCCATTCATTTTATATATTAAAAGCTAAGTTAATTTGACATAATTTTTTTATTATATATATAAGATTGAGAGCGGAGAATTTGAAATATAGTTTATTGCCCATGACTATATATATATATATATATATATATATATATATATATTATTAAATTATTTTAAAGTGCTATTTTAAGTTATATTTGATCATAAATTAAATATCAATTTTATTTATAATTTTTTTAGATAAATTATTATTTCTTCCTTAAATTATTTTTTTTATCAAATTAATTAAATAGCTAATGAAATTTTAATTCTGCCAATTATACCACCTATTTGTGATAATTCCTACTGATTTTACATAAGAGCAAATTCTATGGGAAATTAATCTTAATCCTCCCGGCTTTGCTATGATTGGCCGGTGACGATTGCACTAATTTTTGTTTATTCCAATTATTTGAATTTTTTGGTTATTATAGAAAGAAAAATGAGAATAAGATAAGGGTATTTTAATTATGGATATTTTATTTTTTGTTATTTATTTATTTAATGGAATTTAATAAAAATTTGGACGAAATGATTATATAATTGAAAGAACTAAAATTTCAGAAACCATTTAACTAGTTTGGTAAAAAAGAGAAATGAATCTGTTAATTTAATCAAATTTCAAGTATGAATCTATTATGATGTATGGAGTTGGAAAATATCCAAATCGAAACCAAACCATCAAACAAATGATCGTTTGGAGGCAAGAAGCCCCAAAACTCCCCAACCGTGTGCAGCCGAGTAGGCGGCGTGGGTTGGTAACAGGACACAAAAGAAATAGTGCAAAAGGAAAGGAGCAGAATTATTAATAGTTCAATACAAGCAATACAATGCAAAATCCTTTTTGAGATATTTGGTTGTGTTTCTGTATGCATGTTTTGAGTGTTGGCAGCCACAAACACACTCTCACAGACACGGACACGGACCAAATTCAAATTCAGGCCTAAAAATGTAGTCGTAATGTCGGGAAACTCTTACTATTTTTCTCGTGTTGTATGCAAATGCAATGCATTTTCTCCCAAATTCCTTGCTTTTCATGGTTTCACCACATGGGGAGCATAAAGTCTAAACTTAGTTGGGTATACTATTCAAGCCTCTTCCATATATAGTATATTAGGTAAAAGAAATGAAAATAGGATAATTGAGTTCGAGAAATAATCTCTAAATGTAGATGTGATAAATTAGTTGGATCGGAATTCATATAATTTCAAATTATATTATTTTATGTGTTATTTTTTTGGGTGGATTATGTGTGGCTCGTCTCAGACTGTGAGTGAAAAGAGTTATATATCGAATTAATTCAAAAAAAGTCTTTTGAATTAAATTAGATTGATTTATAGGTTTTTAATCGAATAATGCCAAGTCACTTAATTTTATTTTAAAGAGATCATTTTGAATATAAATTTTTCGCATATAATTTCAAAAAGATTAAAGAAATAAAAATAAGAATAATTAAATAATAATTTTTGAATCAAATTATTTTGCACATAAAAATATTTTACATATAATTTCAAACAGATTGAATTAATAATAATTTAAGTAAATATAATAACAAATTATCAAATTGATGCAATGGTTAAAATTTATCAAAGTTTAATAAATGATTATGATTAGTTGACCATATATATATAAAAAAATTATAGTTGAACTTCATTTATTACTTAACAGTTATTTAATTAGTTATAATTTTTATAATTAGGTTTATTTTTTACATTAAAACAAGAGAACTTAAAAATTAAACTTCATTCATTATTTAATAATTACTTAGTAATTAGATTTTTTTTAATTAAATAATGAGAACTTAAAATTACTCCCTTTTTTTTTTTTTTATCTGTCGTTTAGAGTTTTGTATACATATTAAAACACTTATTAATTAAATTCAAATTGATTTATTTAACTTCATATCCTTAATTTTATTTTAAATTAAGTTATTCTATTCTAATTAAATATTATAAGGATAAATTAGGAAAATTTTGATAAATATTATTTTAGAAATTTAAAACGATAATTAAAAATATAAATGAATGAATTTTCAAATCGATAAATAAAAAAAAATAGAGGGAATATGATTTAGTAAATTAATAATTATTAGTTATTAATTAATATTCCTTCTTTTTTTTTTATCTGTTGTTTAAAGTTTTACACACATATTAAAACACTTATTAATTATATTCAAATTGACTTATTTAACCTTATATTTTTAACCTTATTTTAAATTAAGTTATTGTATTATAATTAAATATTCTAAGGATAAAATAGAAAAAAATAGATAAATATTATTTTGAAAATTTAAAATGATAATTAAAAATAGAAATGGATGAATTTCTAAAATGACAAATAAAAAAAAACAGAGAGAGTAGTTATTAGTATTTATTAGTTCATTCTTGTAATTAATTATTAATATTTAATTAATTATTATTTAACACTAATATTAATAGTTAATACTTAATAATTATTATTACATATATTAATTATCACTAGTTAATTATTGTTATTTATTATTAATTATTTGTGATTAATTACTAATCACTAACTAATAATTAATTAATTATTATTTAACACTTATGATATAATTTTTGAGTAAATATGGAAAATGAGATAATTTATAAATTTATAAATAAAACATGGATAATATGTTTTTAAATTCACTTAATAATTTGTTTCACAATCTATGTCAAGAGTGACGTGGGAAATGGAAAAACACATCTTTAAAATGATTAAATAAATTATTTAAGGGGCAATTTTAAATTAAAAGTTTCTCTCTTGCAATTAGGCTGCGATAATCATTTTTTTTCTCTCATTTTTTTTTTATTTTAGTGTGATTTGATAAGAATATTTTTTTAAAAAAATTATTAAATAAAATAAGAATATCAAAAATATATTTTTATTCTATCTAATAATTTTTCGTTAAAAAATATCCTTATCAAATCACACTAAAACAAAAAATGAGAGAAAAAAAGTGATTGTAAAAATTTTAATTTAAAATTGCCCCTTAAATAATTTATTTAATCATTTTAGAGATGTGTTTTTCTATTTCCCACGTCACTCTTGACATAGATTGTGAAACAATGGTGATACAAGTAAACAACTAAAAGAACAAATGAAAATTGGATAAATATATAGTTAATACTTCCATGGTGATTCATGATAATGGAATTTAATATTTAAAATTAACATTTTCAATTTTTTTTTTTTTATATAACCACATAATATTTAAGTCCATTAAACCTAATTAATCTAATATCGAGTCAAGGGAACTCACAAAAAAAAAAAAAACTATTTTAATATTTATTTTATCTATTTATAATATTTAAATTTAAAATCTTATTTAAAAGAAATAAATTTATTACCACTTAGTTATTTTTAATTTTTTTTAGTTTAAATTGTTTGTTTATATATATATATATATATATATATATATATATATATAACACTTCCCTGACTATCCAAACACAATGGAATTAATGTTGTTTGGATGGATAAGATCTTACAAGAAGTCAATTAAATCAAATTCATGCAATTCACATTGAACCTTATAATTATTATTTTTTAAGTATAGTCATTATTATAAAAAAAATAATTAGGAATGGTTGTTAGAAAATAAACCAACCAGGATCTACCACCTTCTTCAGATCATCTCTCATATCATATAGTAGTTGGTTGCAACTTCCACTTAATATAAAGCTTGGACTAATTTTATCCATAATTACAATATCTTAAAGAACAAAATTAATAATATTTAAATTAATTAAAGAGATATTAATTCAAATATATAATTATAGATATTATCCTTATAAATATATAATTAAAGTGCTTCCATTGACCTATTCAATATAATACACAATTTAGAATATTCTTTAGTATATAGAGATTTTCACATTATTTGTTTTATTCTTTTATTTTAATTAATTAATTATTGTATGTCATTCAACTCTAATTCCATTTTTCTTCATATAATTGAGAAGAAGATGAAGGTGATGCATGATCCATTAACTATACTGCCTCTTTCTATCAAACACTCAACAAAGTACAATAATTTTTAGTTAATTTCCAAAAAATAATTGATTAGTTAATTAATTTCATTACATTTTTGGTTAAGAAGCCTGAAAGCTTTCTATAATGTTTCCTCTACTTGCATGAAATTAAGCAGTTGTTAATACTTGGAATATTGTTCTTTGTTAATGCATTGATGAGGTATGAAAAAAATGTCAAGGACTAGGTGTAGTTAACTACAGTTTTTGGGATCTAATCAAGTACCTAATCATTAATCACCAGCTAATTATTGATAGAGAGATAATCAAATTTGTTTGTAGATTGAGTCTCCATCTTCAATTTGTGAAAAAAATTATAAATCAAACGAATTAAATTAATATTTAAAAAAATAATAATATTTTTTAAATTCAAATATAACGGATAAATATGAATAATAATAATTCAACCTTTCTAGCATGGAAATGAAATTCAGAATTTGATATTTTTAAACAACTCCCTTTTCTAAGAATTTATAGAGAGAAACTCCTCTTTCTCTAAAAATTTTCCCTTCAAGCCGTCTATTTTAGACCAACAGTGGACCATTTTCTTTTATTTTTTATTTTAGTTTTAATTTTATTATTTAATAATATTCAGATTTATTCTTTTTGAACAAATCTAATTTCTTTTTTTATATATATATTTATTCCTCTTTTGGTGATATATATATTTATTTTTATCCCTTTTATGGTATTTATTTTTAATCCCTTTTACAGTGGATTTTTTTTGTTGGTTTACGATATTTCAATTTGAATTTAAATTTTTATGTCTAGAAATTATTTGTAAAAAAACCATTAAAATAGTCAAGAAATGGCTATTATTTGTAGCAGAGTACAATCCAATTTTTTAAGTTAAGATTATTGCTATTTTATTTATATTTCTAATTTATTTTGATATTAATTTTGAGGAATTATAATATTTCGTAATTCTATATTATTTTATTTTTGATTAATAAATATATATTTTTTTTAAAACAAAAAAAAAGAATTTGATGATAATATATACACACAATAAAATGCCAAAAATAAGGCTGCGCCTAAGTTAATCATATGCAGCTTCCTCAAAATGACATCATATGTAGTACATGCATTATCAATCAAATGATGCAAAAAATAATTGTTCACAGTAAAATCATCAAAGACTATTAACACTTGGATTATGTATAGGGTTTATTTTCAAGCCAGAAATTGACCATAGAGATGGAAACAAAGAAGAAGCAGCCACTATAGGATTTTTTATTTTTATTTTTTTGGTCAGAATTTAAATAAATTATATTATATACATCAAATTCATCTCATTTCACCCATTAAAGTTCCTCAAAATCTTTTTCATGAAAATTTTATCTCAACCAATATTCATCATGTCAATAATTGAGTATGTATATTATATCAACAATGAGTATACACATGTCTCATATAATACAAAATATTAAAATTATATTTAATTATAAATTTAACATGATTAAATAATAATTTTAAATTATTTTTTCTTATAAATATTAAAAGTTTATATAAGTTTGAGAATATAAATCTATGTAATTCATATAGGATTGATATTTTTCATATTTTTCCCTCAAACGATGATTGAGTGAAGATAAATTTTATTAAATCTGGTTGATATTTATAAATTTATAACGAAAATTGGTTTAATATAATTAAAAGTTTAACATGAGCGAAAAATAAATTCGAAAATCCATCACGAAGTATAAAATAACTGAAAAGAAACTTACCATGTGACGAAATTAAAAACCAAACAAAAGTGAATAAACAATTGAAAGAAGCCCAAAATATATTAGAAATTGAAAGAAAAATTGAAGTAACAATTTGAATTATAATTTAATAAAAGAATAGATATTTTTTTTGCTTTGATACTATCAGACAAATATTGAAAGCTCGTATAATTTTGAAAATGTTAACTTTAAAAGTTAATTATTAAAGTTAAAGAGTCCAATTATTTTATTCAAATCTTATATGTAATTCATACAATTAATATTTTAACTATAATAATAATTTCAAAAATAATTTTCAATATGATCATAAAGAAACCAAAAAATTATGGATGAATCAAAATTTTTTTTATAAATATATTACATTTATGTAAAAAATTAATTTGAGTGAGTTAAATGAAAAATTTTATATAAATCAATAAAATTTTTTATTAAGATTATTCAAACTCAACTTAACTAGATATTTAGTCCATCAATGAATATGATCAACAATGAATACAATCTCTTCTCCGAGGGTGATATTAATTCAGTTTGAAAAATTATTATCAAATAAAATCAATTTTTTTGATTTGAAATATTTTTAAATTAAATTAAATTATTATTATAATCAAATTATCGATTTGATTTAATTTGATTCGATTTGAATATTTTTAAATTAAATATTTTTTTATGAATCGTAATTATTTTATTATAAATTTAAGAAAAATGATAAAATATCAATAATAATAAAAATTTAAAAATAATTCAATATAGTACAATACAAAACTTGTATATTCTATAAATTAACATACTAAAAATTTGTATTTCTTTTCTAAAATTAAATTTTTTTATTATTTATCTTTAATTAATTTTAATGGATAGTCATTTTTTAAAATTTTAAATAAATATTAAATTAAAAATTTGATTATATATAAAATGAAATAAAATATATTTAATTATAATAATAATAAAAAGCAATATATATATTTTTGGTTTGCTTTGATTTAAAACCGAAAAAAAAAACTCAAACCGTAAATCAATTAAAACTTTTGATTTACTTTAGTTTTAAACTAAATCAAATTAAATAAATTATGAAATTATTGATTTCACCAATTTAATTTAATTCAATTGATTTAATTAATTTCATTCAATTTAATTATTTTGATCAATTTGGGTAACCTCATTAGATGGATATATAATAAGTGAAAGTAATATTATACTTTTTGAAATAAATAAATAAATAAAGTAGATAGACACACTACACGTGCAGTCTACTTTAGACATAAGATTGGTGAGAGTTACTGTTCCAATTCTTTTGACTTTTGTTATGAGAAAGCAAACTCATTAAGAGTAACTTTCCATCAAGATTTTGATGAGATTTTGAAGTCTCATCAGGGCATATATCGCACGAGTGATAGTTACAATTGTAAAATTTCAAACTTCAACTTGACCAAAGTTTCTAATAATTAATTATATTATATTAATCCCCACACATTATTTTTTTTTATTCAAATCATGTTCAAAAATATATTTTATTAATATTAAATATATTATATGAAATATAATTAATAAGCATTTTTTAAATGAATTAATTATAGATTATTAATTATTCACTCAGAATATTAATGAATTATTAGGTGTATTAGCCAATAGGCATAGTGAAACACGAGCTTAGTAAATGAAATTGGAGGGTAAAATTGATATAATATTATGTGAAAATTATCATCTAAAATGATAAATAGTGAATTTCAAACATTATATATTAAATCTCAATACAATTAATTTTATTTGAGTGTGAGATATTTTTAATTAATTATAATTATCCATATAATTTGAATTGCATATTAAATATTAATATTTTTAATTTCAATATTATACTGATTATTTGTATTCTATTATTAAAAGATGGGTTCGATCACTTATGATAGATTAATTCAAATTTATAATTTATTTGAAATTAATATATTTTATTATCAATTTATGGATATGGATAAAAAAAAAGAAAAAATAGTTTTTGAAAAGATTTACTGAATTTTTATATTTTTAAAATAATAAAAATAAAGAGGGGGTGTTTAATTGAGCGATATTAAATTATATAATCGGCTAGCCAAACTTTTAAATTTTTGTTATACTTTTCCACCCAATCATACGTAACTACGTGTGTCCCCATCGTGGTCTCATGTTGCTCCATAGGAAGCAGGGGCCCACATTTGCCAGATCAGCACTTAGGTTAAATTTGTCAACCCACTTAAAAAGTTAGGTTCGGAAATACCTTAACGGAACCATTCATAGCCCTCCATGTGGAGTTACAAGGTGGCTTCTCCGTCGGCAATGGCGGCACTGTCTAGTCGAAAATTTTCTCGTATCATGCGTAGCAGATATTGACGTTGACTGTAGTATTGAATCTCAGCCGTTTGTTAAACAGTTGCCAATATGATTGAAATTCCTTAATAGTAAAGGCTGCCACGCGTCATTTCTCAGGCATTGTTCATTGGTTTCCTGAAAAGGAAAGGATGGCTTAAACAGAAAAATGATCATAAATTATTAAAGTATAACATCATCATCTTATTTCTACTAGCGTAAAAATAAATCTATATTTAATTAGATATAATTTAATATATATTTTGAATAACAGAGACATAATCCAATTTTTATTTTAATATTTAAAAATAATAATTTAATTAAAATAAATATATATTTATATAGATTCTTATTTATATGAATAGTAAAAATATATTATCGTTTTATTTAATAATTTATAAAAAAATAAAATGTTAATTATGAGATTAAAATTTAAAACCAGCCAATCACCTCTTAATTTTCTGCTTTTTTTTCCCATTAAATTGACTACTATAACCTCATCCAATTTTATTACCTTACATATATATATTCATTCAATATTAAATTGTGACTATATAAATATAATAATTTTTTTAAAAAAATTATAGCAGTTAAATTCATATTTCGTAAGGCATGTGAAAAATGTTCATATGTATGATAAAAAAATAATTAAATCAAATATATGTAATTTGTGAATTTGTGAATGTATAATAATAAATTAAGATATATTAAGCTCTGATTTATAAAAAATAATTAATATTCAGTTATTATAATAATTTTATATTTAATTTTTATTTATATCAAATATTTATAACATTAATTAAAATTGCTATTTAAATTTTATTTATTTATTTTGCTTTAATTGGTAATTCAATTATATATCAAATCAATTAATATTTCTAGAAAAAAGAAAAAAAATAATATAAAAGGGTAGTTTAGTCTTTCGAAGGCAAAGAAAAATTGTTTGTTAGAGAGCAATTGGGACCTCACCTCACTTACAAAAAATAAAAAATAAATAATAAATAATAATAATAATAATAATAATAAAATAAAAAATTAGGTGATAGGCATTAGCCACTAAATGATTGAAAAATATCTTGCAAAAGGACAATGATATGATAGTAAGAGAGACTCTTAGAATCCTAAAGACAAGATTAAGTTCAAAACTTAAAGTGTTTTTTAGTACTTAAATTTGTTTGCTCAAACAAGCTAATAATACAATTAATGTTTATTGTACACGTCTTTGGCCCCATAAACAATTATTAATTATAATCTAATAATTAATTAATTATTAGACATAACTTGGATGATTAAACTTGTTTTCACATGTCTATTAACTTTAGACTTTAGTTGACATCACATATGGACAAAGGATTATTGACATATAGCTTAATTAATCATATAGTTAGTCATTTGACAAGGGCACTTGGGAAAGTTATTTTTTTTTAAGTGAATAAATGAAATTTTATAAATTATAACCAAATTATTTTATTAAAGAGATATTTTTAAATTTATAATAGAGAAACTTTCTAAACTCGAACACTACCATAAAAATAAGATATACATGGTTATTAAATTCGAATTAAATCGATCAATTAAATTAAAAAAATAAAAATTGAATTAAGGATCGATCCAATTAGTTTTAAAAATTTATCACCTAAAAATCAGTTAAAAAATTAATGAACCAGCTGGTTAAACAATAAACCGATTGAATTAGATCAATTTTTCAATTTGAGTGGGTTAGATTTTTTTTAAGTCTACTCTATAATTTGAATAGTTATGCTTAAAGCTTATATTAAATATAGTATCAATCTTCAAATTCATGATAGCTGTGGATTTGGTAAAAATACAATAACCATGTGCTCTTCTTCCTATTCACAATAGCAAAAAGCAGGGCCACTCTAATTGTCCACTTGCTTTTTATCAACTAAATAAAATAAAATATTTTGGTTATGATTATATAATAAATTATTCTGTGAATTTAGTCTGATAATATTAATTTAAATAAAATAAAATTTAAATTTTTCTCGGTGATTAAAAATAAATAATAATAAAATAAAAAGCAGAGACAAGCACTTGAACATAGGTACAGCCAATGTCGTTTATGAGGATAATGTGGCTAGGATTTAACATTCAAGGAAAGATGGTCCCTCGATTTGGACTTAGAATTGTTCATGTGGAACTAGTGAATGATGATAAACTAAATGTCAATCTTTTTGGTTCAATCAGTGTAAAGCTACTACATGAATATGAGTATCAAGTATGTGCTTGGATGAAGACTGCCACCAAAACCCAAAACCTAATCTATTAAAAAATTACCATTTAAAATATTATTAAAAAATATAAAGTTTTACACACAGTAAAATATAGTGCATCTCTTAAAAGCTTAAACAAATAAAAAATTTTCATCATCAATTAATTACTTCAATTTACTATTCAATACAAGGATTGAATTTAAATCATATTAAAATTTTATCTTCTTAATTTAAATATTTCATACTAAATTAATATTAATATTCTATTAATCGAACAGATCGATTGAGTTATATAAAATTTTGTCATTAATTTTTTTTTATCTAAATTAAAGAGTATGAATGTAAATGACTTAGAATAAGAAGGTCAATTATTTTACATTGAAAAAGAACAATATTATCACATAATTTTCAAACATACAATACAAGTTTTAAAAAAGGGTTAATTATAATTTTTCTCTTGTAAAATGACTCAATATATTAAGTTCTTTCTAACATTACAAAAATATACTAACTCTCCCTTAACAAATGTATATACTATTAGACCCTTCCGTCTAATTTTGCCATTACTCAATCCTAAGAAAATAGTAAAAAGACAAAAATATTTTTACCCTTTATTTTTAATTAATTACATTTTATTTTTTATTTTAATTTTTTTTAAGGTTAAAAAAATTATTTTCATGTTTTTGACAAATTTTAAAATAAAAAATAAATAAAAATATTTTTTTTTATTTTAAAAAATAATTTAAGAAGAAATTAAATTATTAATTAAATTATTTCTTCTTAAATTTTTTAATACAAATAAAAAATTTATTTTCATATTTTTGATAAATTTAAAAATATTTTTTAAAAAATATTTTATTTTTTATTTGTTATTTTTTAAAAAAATATTTTTATTTTTAAATTTGTCAAAAATATAAAAATATATTTTTTAATTCTAAAAAAAAATTAAAATAAAAATAATATATAATTAATTAAAATTAAAGAATAAGAATATTTTTATCTTTTTATTATCGTTGTAAGGTTGACTAACAATTGATTAACGGTAAAATTGAACGGAATGGTTTAGTAGTATATTATGACATTCGTTAGGAAAAATTAGTATATTTTTGGAAAGTCAGTAAAAATTTAGTGTATTGTGTTATTTTAAAGGGAAAAAATTATAATTAACACTTTAAAAAATAAAAATTATAGGGGTTGTATTGATATATTGACAAACATCATTTTATTTTTTTTGGAAGATAGATAGAATGTGGGCTGTGGCTGTGGCTGTGTCATGTGTCCTCATAACAACATCAAAACAAAATACTATATGACTACTTCAACTTGTCCTCCCCTCTTCCTTTTATATATATATATATATATATACATATAGATAGATAGATAGATAGCTTTGGTTAAACAGAAAACAACTAACATAAAGACTTTGAATAAAAACAAAAGGAGTTGCTATAAATCTCATTTACATGCAAAAGCATAGAGGGTGATATGTTCCTGGTCCAATTTAAGAGAAAAATTTAAAGATAGATAAAAACAGAGGGATAGAGAAAGAGCTGAAAGCTTGAAAGTTGAAACCACCCGCAGAAGTTGCCTTAAAAACCACTCTTCTTTGCTCTCCAGATACCTTTATTTATGAAGTTCTATTGATCAAAACACTTTTTTTTTTCTTAACAAACGCCTTTCTTTCTTAGTTACAATAATTAGATTCTCTTTGTTTCTTCTCTTCAAATCTTGCACTGCTAATCATTTTTCTCATTTTCTTGTTCATTTTATATTTGGGATATTTGATTTGCAAGATTTAACTTTTCTAGGGCCCATTTGGGGTTTGAACAGATTCTTATGGTGGAGTTTGTTAAAAACAAGAAAGATTTGGTTTGGTCAAGATTCTGAAGGGTATGGAAAACATTTCCAATTCCATGGTTGGTAAAGATGATGAGCAGATAGAATTGCCTCCAGGATTTCGATTCCATCCAAGTGATGAAGAGCTAATAACTCACTACCTATCTCAAAAGGTTCTTGATAATTATTTCTGTGCTAGAGCTATTGGTGAGGTAGATTTGAACAAGTGTGAGCCCTGGGATTTGCCTGGTAAGCCTCTTTAAGTTTATGCCATTACTGTTCTGTTTTCTCCCTGTTTTTTAGTTTTTCTTCTATTTCAAATTTGGATTTTGCTAGATTATGTTCTAACTTATGGGTTTATGTTTGTTTAATGAAGGGAGGGCCAAAATGGGTGAAAAAGAATGGTATTTTTTTAGTGTTAGAGACAGAAAGTACCCAACTGGTTTGAGAACAAACAGAGCTACTGATGCTGGTTATTGGAAAGCCACAGGCAAAGACAGAGAAATTTACAGGGGTAAAACCCTTGTTGGAATGAAGAAGACTTTGGTGTTTTATAAAGGGAGAGCTCCTAAAGGAACAAAAACCAATTGGGTTATGCATGAGTATAGATTAGAGGGAAAATACTCGGTTTATAATCTTCCTAAAACAGCTAAGGTATAATTTTTTGCTCTGTTTTCTCTGTTTTTTTTCTCTATTCTTGCTATTGAGTGTTGATGATTCTTTCAATTGTTCCTTTTTCACAGAATGAATGGGTTATTTGTAGAGTTTTCAAAAAGAGTTCTGGTGGAAAGAAAACTCATATTTCAGGGTTGGTGAGGTTAGGTTCCTATGAAAATGAATTGAGGCCATCTTTATTACCTCCATTAATGGATTCTTCTTCTCCACACAACAGCAGAACAAAGACTAATGGAGGTGATACGTGTTACGTGACCTGCTTTTCCAAATCAATGGAGGACCAGAAACCCCTAGAAGACATGGTTGATAACTTCAACAAAACTTTTTCTTCTTCTCGCTTGGCTTCATCATCTTCTTCCAATATATCCCCTGCTTCTGCTCTGTTTTCAAATACCTCTGTTCAGAATCCTTTCCATTTATCTCAAATTTCACCAAATTTGACAAATTTTCTGTATCCAGATTCTGTTCTGATGCCAGAACAGTCTATTTTGAGGATGTTGCTTGAAAACCAAGTACCAAACATGAAGCAGAACTCAGAAATGGAACTTTCACAGGACCCTGGCCTTAGTCCTGACATGTCTTCTGTGGTAATTAACCCTGAATTGGTTCACAGATCCTTCAAAGATCAAGAGGCTCCTTCAAGCTTTGTTGGACCAGCAGACCTTGATTTTCTATGGAGTTACTGAACTTTAAATCATAAACAAATATGAAAAAAAAAATTTGTTGAAAACCCAAGAGAAATAGAGGTTTAGGTTTCATGATTGTTACATAATTGTGGTCTGTGTATGGAGAGTCTCCACCTCCAAATAATAGGAAGTGAAGGATTTGCATGTAGCATAAGCCATTGAACTTTATTATTATTATTATTATTATTGGGTTTTATTTCTCATTTTCAATTGGATGCACTAAAATCTGTCCATTGCTCGTGTTATTTGCCAAGATGCTTGTAAATAGAATTTGTGCGCTATGTTAATTAATATATCTAATTGCAATTGGACTTGTAATTATTGTTTATGATTTCATTTTTATATTAGTATTGGTTAATAATGTATACTATTTGAACTCATTATGTTGGTATTTTTTTTTTTTGGTAAATTAGAAATTAAAGAAAATAAGGATTGTGAATTTGAACTTTTGATCTCGTGGATTATAATTTACAAAGCATGCAATTGATTGAGCTACTAACCCAATAATATTAGTAAACAATATTAACATCATGTTTTCTGAGTTTAGACTCCACCATTCTAGTTGCAGTTTAACATATGGATAGAAACGATAATGCTTTCTCTCTACACTAATTATTTATTTGGCTTAACTATAAAATAACCACAAGTTAAGAAAATATTTCAATTTAAACCCTAAAGTTTATATTGAAATCTTTAGAATTTTATTTGTGAAATTTCACATTGAAAATATACGAAATTAATGAATATATATATATAAAACATTTATAAATCCAATGACTTAATGATTTAGGTTAGAGGGTGGTGTAAAATCTAAGAGTATGTCTTTCACCAAAATTTATTATGCAAATCTCCTAATTGAGTTTTCTGATCTCAATAACTGATATCAAAACCGTTGGCTTGATAAGAACGAGTGGTATCAAAGTTATTGGTTCAGTAAGGGCGTGTATTATGTATTTTATTGACTTCTGGTGAAATATTAAAATAATGTGTCTCTTATTAAAATTTATTATGAAAATCCCTCAATTAAATGATTTTTCTGATCCCAATAAAACTTAAAGTAGAAATGAAATGAATTTAAATCATAATGTTAATGTACTATTAATTTCATAATAATAACAACAACATTAATGTAAATTTTCTCATCAAAATTCAAACCGGAGAATTTCAATTTTAATAGAAGTTTTTATAACTTTTTTCAATGTTTAATTTCAAGTTTTTAATTATTTTTTCAATTTAAAATATACATATATAAGTAAAAATAATTACAATAAAGCTTTCATTTTCTCTTTATACATCTCTATAAAATAATATTTGAGATTCATCATAGGTTAGTTCAACAACCAAAAGTCATGAATGATTAAGAAATAAGAATGAATGAGGAAATGCAGAAGTACATAGTGTCTTAGAAACCAAATCAGAACAAATAAACTTTCTGTCAAAAGAAATTGTGGTACCATCATCTTTCATTTCTCACTATATGTACTTAGTCCTTGACCTTTTTTTTCTTTCCATTTTAAATTTCAACGTTACCTCTAAATTGGGCTACTTTGACTCATAATGTAAGAATTAACAATTCAAACTACAGGGGTAAAAAATTATCTTATACATTCAACGGATGAGTACTGAGGTATTTTAATTAATATGATTATTTTATTTATTTTTCTATAATTCTTTTCTTTTTAAAAAAATTATTGTGCCTAAGAAAAAGTATTAATAAATTTAATAATTTCCCAATGTATTTCTTCCATTTTACTATTGAGGTAAACTCATACCATTGAGATATTAAAAAGTACATTAGATATTGTTTCACTAAGAATTCAATTGTAAGTGATTTAGCTCCTCCAATAATATTTGATACTAATTTTAATATTTCTTATAGTGATGCCAATCCAATGCTACGTATATCATATTTAAATGTAATAAGTAATATAATGTTTTTATATGCAAAAATTTAATTTTAATTCAAATAATTTTTAAGAAAGAAATTTTATAGTAATTAATATTCAATATTCATTGAATTTTTAGTAATTAAGTGTTTTTCAAGCCCAAATGGTAAGATTTAATATATATATATATATGATACACTAGATATTAGTTAAAAAATAATAATTCAAATATATAAAGATGGTGTTATATATGTAACTAGGTTTAAAATTTTAATATTTTTTAAGAAATAATCTTATTCAATATAATTTATCACGTTAAATTATTGTGTAACTAATAACAATCAGATATGTTAAATAATAATTATTTCATAAAGTTTCTCATAAGATAAATATAATAATTAATTAACTAAATTATAATACTTATATTAATATATCATAGTGTTATATTATTATTAATTAATTAATAATATAATGTGATAAATTAAATTTATCTAAAAATTTCTTCCAGTGTTCCCCTTCTCTTGGAATAAAAATGTTGTTATCCATTTGGCTGTTACGGCAGCAAGCACAAATATAAATTTTTTAATGGGTGCATTAGGTATTGGTTAAAAAATAATAATTAAAACACAACAGTTGTTATAAAGATGGTTAAATATTTATAATCAGGTTTAAAATTCAACCTTCTTTAGAACCTTTTTCCCCTTTTCTTGGAACGATGTTGTTGTTATCCATTTGGCTGTTATAGCAACAAGCAAGAAAGGTGGATAGGGAATTTTTTGCTGCAATAATTGTGATCTTCATTCTTAGTATGTGCTTTCTTTTCATCTCATCATTGAAACTGCTATACCATCAATCTCATCAAATACTAAACAAGATATAAAGGAGAAATAGGAATTTACCGTTGCATCCATAAAGTGAGTTGGACACATAATTTTATCAATTTTTGCCTATTATTGCCTCTCCACAAGTCCTCAATACATGCATCTAACCAAAAAAAAAAAATTATAAATACACTCTTTTTTTTTATTTATTTATTTTCTCATACTATCAAAATTATTTATTTTTTTTAAATATATATAGATTAAATACTTAATTACCAAAAAAAATCCTAAATTTTTAGACTTTTTAATTTTATCTTATTTTTATTTTTTACAATTAAATATATAAATTTTTAAAATTGTATAAATTTTAACTCCCAACCATATATTATTATAAATATATTAATTTTCTAGCGTTTATTCAATGTGGGATTTATAATAGCATCCAACCTGTTTTTCTTACTCTCAACTGTGAATCTACAGCATCAAATACTTAGGTACTTCTCAATATAAATTTCATGATTATATAATAAGGTAGCATTAAAGTGAATCCAAATATATTGTTGCATAAAGATTTGTGTATGATTAGAAGAAAAAATGAATTTCCTTCATCATGAATATTAAATAGTTCTATTATTATTATTATTTATGGCTTCAGTAAATTATTAAAAGAACAAGTCATACGACCCAAATTACTTGGATGACCCCAATGCCATATATTGTTTTTCCCCTGCCATTGAGTGATTACATGTTTGATAATGTATGAAATTATCTTTAAATTGATTCTAACTGTTGAGTTAAAACTCATTAATTAGTCTAAAAATTGACATGCCATGTTAATAATTTAAGGGAATGTTTGTTTAGAAGAAAATGTATTTCAACAATAAAATGTTCTTCACTTAGGTTTTTATTTGGAAGACAATATAAGAAAGGAAAGAAAAACATAAGAGAATAAGAGTTTATTCATATAATTTGGGAGATTTAAGAGATTGAATAAGAAATGATAATAAAATATTTTAAATATTCTTTACTTATTACTAAAATTAATATTTTAATAATATTATTTTATTCTTAATAATATATATTTTTATTATTTTTAAATATTTAAATACAAAATAATTATTAAATTTTTTTTCTCTCCCGTGAATTAAATATTATCCTTTTATATATATATATTTGACTTTCCTTTCTCTCTCTCTCTCTCTCAAATGTAATGAAAGAGTTTAATTTATATTAAGGTTGGAAGCTAAAACGATATAATAAATCAAATCGATTAAATCAAATTAAAATTGATAGTTTCATAATTTATTTGGTTTGATTTGGTTTAAAAAATAAAGTAAACTGAAATTTTGATTTGATTTACGATTGAATATTTTTTTTCTTTAGTTTCAAACCAAAGTTATATATATATATATATATATTTATTTATTTTTTACTATTATTATAATTAAATATATTTAATTTTATTTTATAAACAACCATATATTTTTTTAATCTAATATTAATTTAGAATTTAAAAAATGACTATCCATAAAAACTACCTAAAGATAAATAAAAAAAAGTATAAATTTTGAAAAAAAATATAAATTTTGGATGTGTTAATTAATGAAATAGATAAGTTTTGCGTTGTATAATATTGAACTATTTTTTAAAATTTTTTATTACTAATATTTTATCGGTATTTTTCCCTAATTTATAATAAAAAAATGATAATTTATAAAAAAAAATTAATTTGAAACCGATAAAGCAAAAGTATTCAAACCGAACCGAAAGCGATAGTTTGACTATAATAATGGTTTAGTTTGATTTGAAAATTTTTCAAACAGAAAATATTAATTTAATTTTATAACAACTTTTCAAACCTATCAAATCGAACCGATACCACTCCATATTGCATATATAACTTGATTAAACCAAAAGAATAGACTATAATTACAAAGTTGAGTAAGGGTTTGGATATAAATATATTTTAAATTTTGCTTATTACTCTTAAGTGATATTATGTATGGACCAGCTTTTATATAATGCATAAAATTCACTTTGTGATCTAATAAGAGCTATTCAGTCACCTTGAGATTCAAAGATTACAAGAAAAAATAAGGTTAATAATTTCAAAAGTGTAAACATTTAGCAATTATAATTGAACTTTTTTGGATAAATGGAAGGACTAAACCCCTCGTAACAGGAAATAGAAAATTATACATATATCTTTGGGTTCAACACTCCACAAATGTTATGCAAAAGAAAACTATAAATTTCTTGAGGCTGACGTCCACAAATATCATAATAAACTGTCAATTTGCACATGTATTTTATTTTTTGATTGTTAAGATGGACTTTGAAGAAGATTTTTTTTTTTTTTTATTTGTGTGTAAAAAATATAAAAAATATTCCGAGAATTATTTTTTTTGTGAAGTAAAATTATTATTTTAATATTATTTCTAATCGAATGAGGATCAGTATTAAGTTATGATTAATAATGGTTAAATATTATAAAAAGTAGTATTATAGGATAATTTTTTTTGACTTTTGCCTAAAGAGGATGTAAATTTTTTTTGTTCAATTGTTGAGTTGAATCTTTTTCCATTGATAAAGAGTGTAATACAAAATCCATGGATAGGATGATTTTGTGATATGGCGGGTATATAGTGTGATATAAAGTATTCGAATAGAATACATTTATAATATTTTTGTGTAAGTGTTGATATTACGTGAAAATTTATAATTTTATTCGTTTAAAAATTATAATATAATGATTTAGTAAATTTTGTTAAAAAAAATTATAAATATATATTTATTAAGAGATTAAATCATTTAAAATTATTTGCGTTATTTATAACTCAAAATTTTCAAACATTGATGCACATGCTGGATCCAAATATTGATTGATCTTTTTTAACTTTGTTAACACTATAAATATGGCGTAAGAATCCACCTCTTGCCCTCTCAAACAAAAGAACAGAAAAGTCATACTTTGTAGTTAGGGATGTTTGTTGAGCCTCTTATAGGGTGTTGGCCTTTCACTTATTTTGGCGTTGTAGTGTTTTTTTTTTTTTTAAAACTTAGGAGGAAGATTTAGCATTAGTGAGAATCCATCCACTTTTAAAGTAGTATCATGTTATCATTTGATTAAGGTAATTATTTGTTACTTAATAATTTGAAGAGGTTGTCCAAAAATTTAACCTAAAAGAGATGGAGGTTCTTAGTTGAATTAAGCAGGAAAACAATTTGGGATTACCTCAACAAGTCCATCAATAACTCCCAGTTATGGGTTTGGGTAAATTTGTGTTTGGGTCTTTGGCCCAAAATCAAAATCTTATATCCAATACTAAAATGCTTCCGTGTTGGGCTTATTGTTTTGGTATATGATTAGAGGCATTTGGCATCAAGAAGGTTTATATAATAGATCATATAAATTTAAACCTTTTTTTTTATACATAAATAATTGCTAAATTTTAATATCATCATTTTTAAATATTATTGTCATGAACGGAAGCACTTGTTGTAACACAGAGGCCACTGTCCCCAAACCTAAAATAAAATTTATAAATTCTATTAATTAAAAGATATATTAATTAATAATGAACTTATTAATCTAAATTTATATAAAAATTATTAATTTATCAAATATTAATTTATAAAAATTTTACCGTACTTTTTAATTTTTACATGAATTCCCCCTTAATTTTCACATAAGTTACTTTAACAATAAAAATAACCCCAAAATAAATTGTTGTTTTTCTTTTAGCTAAATGGTTAGAGTAAAGCTGAGACTTTGGAAATAAAAAGATGTAAAGTTATAGTCCTCATTTAGCTAAATGGTTAGAGTATATTTTCGATCTGTACTAGATTTATTTGAATTTAATCTTTATCTAATTTATATTGTAAAAATTAAAAGTTCTGTTGTTTGAAATTTTGGATTCCAATATTGGTTATAGACTAGAAGGCTCCATCCGTGAGTCCTAAGTAAAGAGACTATTAATCTAATAAATAAATAGGACCATCTTGATTTATTAAGCATATTAAAAAAAAGGATTAATTTTTTGAACGTTGGATATTTGGGCCATCATTATTGAAAACACATACAATTAATAATTAATGTTATAATTAGTATTAGATAGAAATACTAGAATTGAAGTTTAATTATTTATTATTACAATGGGGACGTTTATGGTTAATGGGTTTGATAGTAACAATTCAACTAGTGGAGATTAAAAAGAAAAATCATCTAATTAATGGCATGTAGACTTTTTAAGCATAAATCTTGTCACACTTTATGAGTATATTATGATTGCAACAATTTTTTTTTCATTGAATTAATTAGCCATTCCATCAATCATAAAGCTATAGACTACAAGGGAAATGGTATTTTCATATAATCACTGAAATAAATTTAAAATAATGGAGATATTTAATTCTAATTAAAGGATTAAGAGCCAAAAATAAGAGTACATACCATGAGGAAGTGTCCACTAATTCATGCATAGAGTATATGCAGAATTTTTAAAAAAGGAGACACCTCTTTATATTTAAAAAAAATATAAAAATTGTTAAAAGAAATATTATAATAATGAAATAAATGTATTTAAAAATATAAAAATAATAAAAAGTACTAACAAATATATATTTTAATTAGAAATAATCAAAATTTATTATAATATTATTGAAAAAAATAAAAATAAAATTGAAAAAATAAAAAATAAAAGAAAATTAAGTAAAATTAGAAAGAAAATAAAAAAAGAAAAAAGTGAAAGAAAATGAGATTAAATAATATTTTATTATGGACTAAATAATAAATTTTTCAAAATAAAATGATTATTTTATTAATTTTAATAAAATTCAGGGACTAAATAGTAATTTATCTTAATATTTTAAAAATTAAGAGAACAAAAAAGAAAAATAAAATTAAATAATATTTTATTAAGAATTAAAAAATTAATTTTTAAAAATAAAATAATCATTTTATTAATTTTATTCATTATAAAGATTAAATATTAATTTTACGTTAAAAAATTTTAAAAATTAAAATACATGCCCCTTCTCTCAACATAAATTCGTTTTCAGTTGATGCACAACTCATCATATTTTTAATATTATAATTAACTATAGATTATATAACATTATATAGCTAGAGTAATAATAACATCAAAACAAAATACTATATATAAGGTCGAGACAATTTACAATCATTAGAGATATAAACGAATAAATTTATCTTATTATTTTAAATTTAATAGATGATTACTATTTATCCTAATAATAAATAAATTAATGAAAATGAAAGAAAAAAAATAAGTTTAGTTCCTCAGTAAATTATCTAAGTATATATATAATGATCATAATTCTCTTATTGGGATGAATATAATAGACTTATCAATAGCATGAGAAGCCTACATGCTAACCAAAATTAAAATTCCATTGATTTTGAATCCCTCTTCCCAACATTAAAAAGAGACATGTCTAATTAAATTATATTTTCTTTATGTCATTTATATTTAATTTATACTTACATTAACATATTTTGTATTACTATATCTTTGGCGTATTTTAATATCTTCATACATATAATATATGAAATTAAAAAATTAATTTTGAGTGAACCGAAAATTAATTATATATAAAAAAATTAGGTTTTAATGAAATAAAAGTGTAAAAAGTTGAGTTTGGACGAATTAAGTGAAAATTTTTCTATAAGCTAGTGATTTTTTTATTATGATGGTTCATGGGGTTGATAGAGGTTGATATGCTAAAAATACAGTAGCCCATGTAGTATTGATTTTTTAAAATCTAAAAATTTTTGTAAAAATTTTTAAAAATCATAATATTATAATATTTATTGTAATAAATTTAATAACATATTTTTTATACGAAAGAAAAATCAAATGAATCTAAAAATATATGTTAAAAATGTGTTAAATCTAAACCATTAGATTTTAACGGTTTAGATTTAATACACTGATATTGCATTTTTTTTAATTTATTTGATTTTAATTTCATATAAAAAATATATCATTAGATTCATTATAATAAATATTATAATATTATAATTTTTACAAAATTTTTTTTTACTCTAAAATAGTAACACAACAAGAGGCTACTGTGCAGCCACTCAACCCGGTTCATGCTCACTTAAACCTATATATGTCTCTGTCCCTAAAAAAAAAACATTATTAATGAGTTTAAAAAAAAAAAAAAAAATTCTTGGACACAATTGTATGCAAAGTTTCTTAGGACAAGAAAAGACAGGATCTCAAACAGCACAAAAATTTTATATCTATGAATTAAGGCGATTTGTTGATGATTTTATTGCTGGTATCAAATCATTTTCAGATATTAACTAGATGCTTAAAGCTTTTAATGCTCCAATGAAACTGACTGCTCTTAATTCTAGAAAGCTTTATCTTCTTACTCAAAGTTAATTAATTAAACTTAATACAACATTTATAATATGAGAATGACTTCTTAATTTTATTTCCTTCTCAAAAAATAAATTAAATTTTATTAATAATATAAATGTTAATAAAGAATTAAAATATAATATCTACACATGAGACAAAGACTAAGAAAGAAATTAAGATGAAAATTAATTAGGAGTACATGAAAAATATTGAAATTTTATTAAATGAGATCACATTATTTAATTTGCCTAATTGTATTTAATTAACTTCTAATTCATCTTTAGTCAAAATGGTGTGGTACTTGTTAGAGTTAAAAAATCTTATATTTAAAATTAATAAAGAATATTAAGTTTAATATAATATTTAAATTTTATCACCTAATAATTTAAATTTTTAAATTAAATTCAAAATTTTTCATATAATATTAAAGTTAATTTTATATTTTTATTTATATTTTTTCATCAATCAAATAATTTGTATTAGTAGGATTTGAGGGAGTTATTAATTTTTTTTCGGTATATTATATTATATGTTAATTAAAAATTTAATTTTAAAAATTAATAAAAGATATTAATATTTAATATAATGCATTATTAAACCTAATTTTATTAAACAACTGTCGTATGCTTTCTTTTCATTCATCTTCAAAAACTACACTAGTACACGAAATGAAATACAAATAAATCATGGTTTTTTTTTTAATGCTCTATATATCATATCAATTAATTAGTCAATATCCATCAATCAAACACAAACAAACTTTTTCATTTTGATTATTGTTATAATTTATGAATTTATTGAACATTATAAAAAAAATTATAATTAATTATTAACTACCAATTAAGTAAAATATTAACATAATGAATTACTTAAAAATAATGTTACAATAATTATTTTTTCTTGGGCCTAATGTTACAATAATTTTAGCGTAGATAACTTATTATTTATACTTCTTTCATTGTTAAATTCTATTATTAGAAATGGGCAATGTAGACTTGTAAAATCATGATAATGGTTATGAATATTCATTGAATAGCGTAATTAAGACAATGTTGGACCATATACAAGGCTAAAGCTGGCAGTAGTGAAGGGGAATTTAAGGTGATGTTTTTTTTTTTTTTTTTTTTTTTTGAACCATGAGAGGACAATATTGCTTTGCACCACATTCACATAAAAATAAATAAATAAATATACAATTTTTCTAACAAATATCCAAAAGGTGGTGTTAGTTAATAGCATTAAATAAATATAATTTAAAAATAAATTAAATAAGTAAAAAATAAAAATAAAAATTATTTATAAATATAATTTTATTAAATTTTTTATTTTTTATTATCCAACTAATTTTTATATTAATTTATTTATATTTATCTAAAATAATAAAATAATTATTTTTAATAAATATTGTTAAGGCACTCGTTAAAAAATCGGTAAATAAAAATACATTTTATTAATTTTATTATCTTATCATTTTAAATTATTTTTTTTTCTAATGGGACCTTTTTTTTTTCTTTTGCTAAAAATATGTTATATACCATATATAATATATCAATTTGATATTAGGCACCGTTAACACAATATTAAAATAGATAATTTTTTTAATAATTAAATAATAATCATATTAAGTATCATAAAAAAGTATATTCAACACAAATAAAAATTAAATATAAAATTTTAAATTTTTAATATTTTAATTTTAAAATTTATATTAGGAAAATTCAAAATTTGAAGCACAACAATAAAAAAAAATATAAATAATTTTAATATGAATCACTTTCTCAATACACTTATGTTCAAATGTTCAAAGTCGCTCGAAAAAAAAATATTAGATCAATATAATTTAATTTTTTAGTAGATAAAATTATAAACTCTCTTACAATATCTTCACTCATTATAAGATATTCTACTCGTGAGACTCACCATATACCACATAATATAGGGCCAAAATTTTTTTCAATTAACTATCAGGCAAGAACAAATTGTTTATTTGATCAAAAATCAAAGAAACCTTAACTATAATACTCCTATTTATAATATTACTCATTATTCATTTTAACTCAATAAAAATTTACATCCAAATAAAAATTTTACTGTATAAAGAAAATAATCTTTCATTCAATTGGAAAATATTTCTCATACATAAAATAAAATAAAAAATTTCTTCTAAATCTCATTAAAATTTTGAGTCATAATCCTAACAATTTATATTATATTTCATCCGTCCTTCAATAAACGTTTTAATTTTCTTTTAAATATATCACAATTTAATTATTTTATTTTTATAATCCAAATTATATTTTATCTTAAGTTGACAAAATACTTCTATTAAAAATGTGTTAGAAAAATATAAAAATTAAATAAAAGATATATAGTAAAATCTCCATAAATTAATATGGTTGGAATTCATAAATTTTATTAATTAAAAGATATATTAATTTTACCTTTTAATTCAAGTTGGGATCATATTATATAATAGATATTATTAATATATCGAGTATTAATTTATAAAAATTATATTATAAAATGTAAGAAAATTATGAAAGTGAAATAAATTAAAATAATAAATAAATTATAAAAATAAGAATATATCACAAATTTATATATTTTTAATAATTATATATTTTATAATTAGAAGGTTTATGATTACTTTTAGCTTTATATTGCAAGAAACTTGTTCAATTGAAGTGCCCAATGTCTCTATCACTATTATAGAGTGTTAACCTTTGTTGGCAGGGAAAGTTTAGCACTTAAGTGAGTATTGAATAAAGACCCACATATCTTTCAATAAGTTGATCGATAATGTATTTGCTTTTTATATAATTAATTAATAATTAGTTCTCTTTTCAGAAAATTAAATGGGAGAGTGAGATTTTTTTTTAAGAAGAACACAAAATTAATTCATTAAATCATAAAATAAAGTGTCTAATAGAAAAAAAAAACATTAATCCACTCTTGACAATACAACAAAAAAATTATTAAATGGGAAAGTGAGATTATTAGGACAGTCTATTTTAATTATAATCTTGCTGGCATAAAAGGACAATATATATACTTTTCCTTGGGAAACAAACACCATTTCTTTTAGTTTTTTTTGCTGTGCTTATGCAATTATGCTTACAAAATTTTTTGACATCATATTCTTTACTGCTAGGATTGGAACCATTTGATTTCGTAGAAACACAACATTTGTATTCAATGAGACAGTGGGAGGATTAAATTTTTTTTGTTTTTTTATATATAATTCTGTAGCTTTTAAATCCCAGTTTTTTTATATTCTAAATTTTTAAAAAATAATAAACTTTTTGTTAAGTAATAATGAAAGAGATTTCAAATTTGAATAACAGTTAAAAATAAACAAATTGAAAAAAGTTAAATCTTTCATTATATTTATTTTCGGTTCATAAAATAAATAAAATAACGTTAAAAATAGTGATATTTCACTATTATCATTTTCGGCTCTTATTTATCCTATACTTCTCAAGTTATTTCATATAATCGAACTAAAATTAAGTTTAACGGATCAATTCTGCCTAAGCCACCGCAAATGACATTATCACTACTTTGATTTTTATCACATAACTTTCGAATGATTCCAAATTTTATAAGGATGTATATTTCCTTTAATCAGCTCATTGTACCTTCTTAAGAATGACGGACATGTTTAATTACTAAAATCTGTCACTATAATACAAGTTTTCAATTACTAAATTATTAGGAATGGTAATAATTATATTTATAAAATTAAAAATAATTATCATATTTTGTTTGATAATATATACAAAAAGAGTTTTCAAATTCATCTCCCTTTCTTTGAATTAATAATAAAAATAAATTTGTTAATTGTTACCCCTTTTTTTTCAATTGGTTTGTCAAGTTGGAAGAGATACGGTTAATGGCAGTGGGGTTACTAGGAAAAGTTATATATAATTATTTTTTCCAATTTTATGCAAGATAGGCAAAAGCTGAAGGGGGCTTCTTTCATCCTACAAACATTTTTATTGCACATGCCAATAATGAGAATAATTTTTTTAGATTATATAGTTCATATTGTTACATTCTTATGGGTTAACCAACCACTAACATTTTTGCATTTTCAACTTATTTAGTATGAATGAAATTTTATAATCCATCATTTAAAATATATAAGAGTTGATTTGAACAATTAATTATTTGAAAACAATTCAACATTTAAAATTTGTTATCACGTTTATATTTTATAATGTTACACTTAAAATTTATATTTTAAATGGATTCAAATAAACCCAACGAATTTAAATCTCATATATTATTTACTTTTTATAATTATTCATTTAAAATATAAATTCAAATATATTATCATTTCAAATAGATATGTATCCAAATCGATTCTAAAATTATATGAAATTTAATTTGCAAATATGAATTTGTAAATTTCATTTATGATTTATGATTTTTAATTATATTATATATAAGATAATTTCTTAGAATTAATATAATTTACAAATGAATTTTTAAGTCTATTTTTTTTTATTATTGGTGAAGAGAATTGGTAAGATTAAAATTTTTGTTGCACTAGGCTAAGATATCAATTTATTAATTTAATAAGAATACAAGTTAGTAAAATTACTGAACCTTAAACAAATAGAGGTATGAATTAGTAAAGTTAAAAATTCAAAATAAATTCACATTTCATACTTAATTTTGACAAAAATATGAATCTTTCATTAATAGTGATAAAAATATATTTTAATTTAAAAATAGAAATACAAAATTATATATAAAAAAAATCAAAATAAAAAATTGACTTTATTTCTTTTAATAATCTCTAAGCGTATTAATAAAGTATTAGAATTAGTGACTCCATGATAATAAATTCTGCTTGATAGTTATTTGTTGCCATAAATTAAATTTTTTTTTTGTTTCTGAACAAGTCGTATTGCTTGAATATCATGAATATATTCAAAATTAAAGTTTTTATTGACTTTGAGACTTTTAAAAGTCTAAAAGAGTATAAGGTATGTTTGGAGCAATCAATTAAAATTAAAAATTTTAATTTTCTAGAATTATAATTGTATTGAAATTATAATTTTAAAATTTATTTCACATAAAAAATTATAATTAAAAATTGAAATTAAATAAAAAATTGGTGACGATGAGAGTGGTGGTGAATCACCGATGATAACAGTGAGGGTGATGAATTATCGACGATGATAGTAAGGATGATAATGGATCGCCGATAATAACGATTTGACGAGTCAAATACGTCAACAATAATAGTGATAACAGTGAAAATAAATCAATGATATTGATAATAAACCGCTGATAGTAACAAATCATCATAATTGACAAATTATCATACATAATAATGAGATTTAATAATAAAAAAAATTCAGTGAACTTGCACATTTTTTTTTATAACCTTCGGAGCTAGGAATCAACTAAAAAATTGTCAACATGTATACAAAGTAAAATTTGAGCTAATTAACTGGAAGAAGCTAAAGGTGATCTTAATTAATTAGTTTAACTACAAATTTTATAATTGTTCTTCATCTAATCAAATTTAAAATAGTCTTAAAATTCATATCCGACATTATTCAATTTGTTTAAAAGCCTTACTCAAAACAAGACAAGCTGTAGTTCTCCTCACTAGTCACTAATAAATTCTCAAATGGTTCTTATTCAAAAATTAAAAACAAAGACAAAGACAACAGTGACCTTTATATCATTGTTTTTTCTGAATCTGACATATATATCAAATGTTTTGTACTATTATATTACTTAGATTGTATTTGTTTTTTAGCAAAAAAAAATAAGCAAACTAATCACAGAATTGGTATGACAGAGATTTATTATATTTTTTTTTCTTTTTTATTAAACTATTTAGTATATGGAGCTTATTAGATTTCAACTAATCAATTTATAAGTGGATAAATATTAAAATTTACTTATATAAAATTAATTAATTTATACTAAATTTAACATCTAACTCACTTATAAGTCATTTATATATTTTTTTTCATTATTCAATGTGTAATATTTTTTTTAATATATTTTCTCAAGTACAATCGAACTTAACACTTAGAAATATTTTATATTTTTTTTATTATTCAATATAAAATATTTTTCTCAATAATTAAAACTCAAGTTAAGTGAAATAAAAAAAATAAAATTTTCCTTAACTCTATTTTTTTTATGCACAAAATTTGAATTCAGAAAACTTATTCAAAAGACTTAATTGCTTATCACTCAGACGTTGGTTATTATAAATCTTTTTGTGTAACCAATTATCATCTCTTAGATTAATGAGGATATTACACGAGTTACGACTTTTTTTATTTTTTTTAACGTTTTTACAGTGCTTTTTCTTTTCTTTCATTTTTATATTTTATTTTTTTCAAAAATACGATATTTTATATTTTTTTATTCTAACTTTGAAAGACAACCACAAAAATATATTGGGTACCAGCGATTGCTTTGAGCTTTTGAACACAAATCCCAAAATTATGTTAGCTGCCATGCATAATACTTGGTGTAGCTTACAAGTAGAAAGAAACAGTTTTTTTCTTTTTTCTTTTTCTTTTTCTTTTTTTTTTTTTATTGTTGAAACGAGAGTTCAAAATCTATATAGATTCAAGCATAACTAAACTCTATATCATCTCTATTTTTATTTCATTTATATGATTTTTTTTCTATCAACACAAATACCTTTTAATATGATTAATCATCTTACCAAAGACCAAATTTCTGAGATTAAGAATATCTTTAAATAATAAATAGAGAACGATCAGAGCAATCATCAATACCGAACATAATGAAATATTATTTATAGATTCCAAAAATTTAAAAAGAGTATTTTATTTTTGAAAGAGTTTTGAAACTGAAATTAGCTTTTTCATTTTGTCGTCCTTAGCTGATTGATTTTTCTATTGTTTTTTAGTTGTATCTTATCTAAATTTTTAGTTTATTTTTGGTTGATTTTTAATTCAATTTGATTGATTTTCATTTTTCTCTATCTCACGTTTTGATTGAATTTAGTTGATTTTGATTGATTTTTAATTAATTTTTATTTTATTTTTCTCAAATTTTAAGAAATTATACAAGCACACTATAAAAGATGATCACATCCGTTGATTTATTTATTTTTTGGTATATATTTAGATGTTTTTCATAATTGGTTTGGTTGTTTTGGTGTTTATTTTTTAGTATATATTATTTAAATTATATAGATTATTTTCTATAATTTTATCATAAAGCATATATCAATTTTCTAGATTATTGCTTAATTCTTTTGGATTAATGTTTATATTCTTTAATTTTGATGTGTTGTTTTGAATTTTTTTTAAATTAGTGTTCATATTCTTTGATTTTACTGTGCTATTTTTATTTTGCTGATTTTGATTATTTGGATATCATAAATTTGTAATTATTTGATGAAAAAGCTGTATTTTTGTATTTTTTTTTCATCGTAATTTTAAAATTTCTTTTTATTTTTTCGATAATTTTGTAAAAAGCCCTAGATTAATAGGCAATCAAAGAGATGGCTATAATCATATTATTGTGATCATCCTGGACTACAATGGTGAATATAATATATATGGACCTATAGATGTTGAATTCGGCTCAATCACATGGCCGAAAGGAAATTAATTACCTGCTCAACTCCTCGGAACTGGTCCTGATTATTTAACCAAGATCCAACAGTCTAAATTAAGGGTTTTTACTAGTTAGTATTGTTAAATTAATATACACAAATAATTAATTATAAATTAAGGTTAAAAATCCAATTAACTCTCAAACATATTTTCAAATAGCTGAAAAAAATATAATTTATTTTAATTAATAAATTATTATTAGTCTTCGATCGAGTGATTATCTTATAATATAATTTTTCAAAAATATATAATATATAAAATAGTGTAAATACTGATAAAAGAAAGTAGATGTATAATGGATATAAAATTACTTATTATAAACTTAGATTGATAGCTTCAAAATTTAGTTGGAAAAGGAAAGAATGAGAAAAACTAGAAATTATAATTAGTCAAAATGAGCTAGTTTGTGAAAATTATAGGGTTAATTGTAATTTTTCTTTTATAGAATGATTCATTATATTAAATTTTTTTTGACTTTTTAAAAATATATTAACTCTCCCTTTACGAATATCATAATATACTACTAGACCCTTTTGTTTAATTTTGCCGTTAGTCAACTTTACAAGGGTAGTAAAAAAATCAAAAGGTCCTTATTCTTTATTTTTAATTAATTACATTCTAATTTTATTTTAATTTTTTTTAAGGTTAAAAAATTTATTTTCATATATTTGATAAATTTTAAAATAAAAAATAAATGAAAATATTTTTTATAAATTTTTTTTTATTTTTTATTTTAAAAAATAATTTAAGAAGAAATTAAATTATTAATTAAATTATTTCTTCTTAAATTTTTTAATACAAATAAAAAATTCATTTTCATATTTTTAATAAATTTAAAAATAAAAATTAAAAAATATTTTTTAAAAAATATTTTTATTTGTTATTTGTTATTTTTAAAAAATAAAATAAAAATATTTTTTAAATATTTTTAAAAAATATTTTTATTTTCAAATTTATCAAAAATATGAAA
>CANXYC010661661.1:0-16394 GCA_948193065.1 Aleurites moluccanus | reverse complement strand
CCCCCCCCCCCCCCCCCCCCCCCCCCCCCCCCCCCCCCCCCCCCCCCCCCCCCCCCCCCCCCCCGCGTGGTAGGTATTTATAGCCAAAAAGCATGGAAGGGTTAAAGTCAGCTGCCATCGAACAAGCCAGCGGGTATCACCAGACTGCCTGGTGGGGCTTGTCGACGGTAGCCGCCAGTTTACTTACTAGCACTTCTTCTCTTGGCTAGTGGCAACTGGCGAGCTATCCAGATTTCAGCAAATTTTCTCAGCTCGATTCAGTTTTTCTAGTGTTTTGGGGCATTCAAGAGCACTCCAATGCATATAATTACATCCTATCACACAAATTAATTTTCCAAGCATTAACAATTGCACACATCTGCATTTCAGTCACACAAAACATTTGAAAAAAAAGTCATGCATTCAAAGCATACATCTAACATCGAAAGCCAATTGATAAAAAAATCATTTATTAAAGATACATGACATACATTCATCATAAATGGTCCATTGTTAGTTTCCTAGAACTAACCCAATACAAACAGAAGAAAATACAAAGAAAAAGAAGAAAATGGTCCCTAAAGATAACAGCCAATGATGACACTGCCGAGAATCCTCTGGTTGCTGAGGTCTATCACTCTCAAACTCAATGTGGGTCAACAAGTTGCTTAGATCCATCTCCATCCTACGAGCCATTAGATAAGTATGCTGGGACCAGTTTAAAGGAGGCTGCAATAAATAGAACATACATAAATCAGAGCCATTTGTTAAGGATTATTTTCAAAACCAAAATGCAAACAGAACAAGAGAAATACCTCTGCATTTTTTAGAAAAGGCAAAAGCCAAGGGTAGGTCAAGTCTGAAACTCGGTGAACATGTTTCTGGCCATCGTGACCAAGGTGAGGAATCTTCCCGAACAGCCAAAAATGGGTCCTCTAAAGTAAGTTGCTTGAAGATGGCCCAAGAGCAACATCCGATGCAGGAAACCCAGAAATAACATCAATTTCTTACGCAAGAAACTCATAAGAAACATCAAAGCTAGGATTTGTAGAAGGCCTAAAAAAGGAATGGATAACGGGCTAAGTAGCAATAGCAGTAGACCGGCTACTTTACTGATATGGTCGTCGACATTACCCATCAGACGGGTATTGCAAAAAACCTCATATGATTCCCCTAGTTTGTAAAGCACTTCCTAAGAAATCCAATTGTATAACTCCTCAGAGGCTCGAATACCCTTGCCCCACTGCATGTCAATTGCTGGGTGTTGTGGTATGACTCTCCCGCCTACAATATGAGCCTTGACACTCTCCCCTAAGTAATACAAATGGGAGAATAGAGATTGCAGAAGCACCTAATATATAGACAAGTGTCAACATAATTGCAACCTTAGTGGCATTATATACAGTCTATCTGTGTAAGGCTACAGTTGAATTTGCATGGCATGGTCGATTAAGACAAGAAAAATTCCAAAAGAACATAAGAAAAGAGTGAAATTGAATACTTGACCGGGTTTATTGCACCTAAGAAGGCCCTCAAGGTGAGAAAGTCGCACCTTCCATAATCGAACCAGTTGTTCTTATTCCATCTGCAACACACCGGGAACACATCCAACCCAGGTGATCTCGAAATAGGGGTAATGGTGAGGAAAAACTCATATGCCTAGACCTAAAAAGTAGACGATACAAACAATCAAACAGTCAGATAATACAGACATTCAGATAGAATAAAATAGTCAAGTAGTACAGAATAATCAAACAGTTAAATGATACATACAGTCAGACAGAACAAAATAGTCAGTCAGATAGAACAGACAGACAGTATAGATAGATACAATAGAATAGTCAGACAACACAGAGCAATCAGATGGTTAGACAGTGCAAGCAATAAGAACAAAAATGGGCAAACAGAATAAACATATAATAATAAAAAAATAGAGCTAACAGAGGGCGAAAACTTACCTTCTAGATGACGCGGGTTCCCTTGTACGAGGTGTATGAGTTACGTGACAAATCATTTATCTCTTGGTATATGATGCTCATAACGGCTCCTCTCTAGTCATACTCTCCCATAATAGACATGTCTAATAGATTACTTATCATATTCAAGTCTATTGTATCCCGGTGGGTATGTCAGAAGGTGTAACAATGATGACAAGGATGGCAAGCCTGGCAATGATCTCGACATTCCCCATAATTTTCGACAGAGGCTCAGATGCCTTCAACCGATCCATGAGCCAAGACCGAGGAACTCTAGTGCGATCTCGTAAAGGACCACCACTGTCACAACCCAACCTGGGAGCTGCAATGGTCCTAGGATACGGGTATTGCTTAAACTACCAGTACCACAAAGAACCCAACTATCAATATAATATGGCAAACAATTCATATATTCAAATCAATAAAACTTACAAACATTGACATTTATACTTTTCCTATTATAGTTCAACTCAAATATAGCTTAATAGTTCTACTGAAATTTTGACAACATCTCCTCTAATATGTGACTATACCCCGCTGTAGAAAAAGCAAATAACACTCTCAATTTAACTTCATTATCAACATCCAACTCAACCTCCAATATCAACTCATCATGTATCAAACCATACACATCCATAGTATAGTTTATATGTAAAACTAAAAGAAATACAAGCACATACATATATGTCTCTATTTAGGTTACAGTACCATGGAATCTCTAATAATGTATAAATATTTATATATATTGTTTAAGACCCGAATATTACATGATACAAGTAGCAAAATTCCAAGGTGAGGATAGATAGTGCCAATGGAATTCGAGTCTCACTGCAGCCCTGAAAAACAATGACAACTACGGGGGTAAGTATAAAAATACTCGGTAAATCTATATATATAAAAATGCAGTAGATGTTCACAATACTATGGTCACTCACAAATGACTTGTAGAAATAATATAAGATGGCAAATATGGGGTGAAGCAAATTTCTATATAAATATCCAATATATGAGTCAACTCTCATATGATATAACAGGATTTGGTCCAATGAAAAGTGCAATCGCACTGTAATAGCACAATCGTAGATAATCCAATATACGTAAGGGAGATCAATCCTTATGACTAGAGAATATAACACCCCTCCCTAGCAAGGATCCAATGAAGTGTGCATACGGTCGATGGAATTATCCGCTACTCTATCGAGATAGCCCTGTTATAATACTATATGGGTGTGTCTCAATAAAACAATAAAAATAGCATAAATTCAACTCATATAGGAGTGGGACTGTCCAATATATATCCATAATGAATAATAGAACAAGTTTAGGTCAAGTGATAAAAATGGTCAGCGGGGCCCAATTGCGTTGCCGCAATTGGCACTTGTCGTTAAGGGTCCGTTTTGGAATTTTAGAGTAGTTTCTGATTAACTATGCTATCAATGGATTCAAGTGGACCATAACGTACCATTTAAAAGCTTAGGAAAAAACTAGATGGTTGGGCCAAGTGGGGGTTCAATTGACTTTTTAAGTTTCATTTTATAGCCAGTCAAAGTTTAGGTCGATTTAAATCATTTCGGTAGGCTTATTTAGGGGTAAAAATGCACTGTAGGTACTCTAGGATATCAAGTGTTGGTTTATCATTCCAAATGACATATTATATGATATATGATGCAAATCATGCATGATTATATATATAAACTCACCTTAAATGCAAAAAGTGCACCTTAACCCCCGATACAGGACTCATAGGCCCTAACTGGCCCGCCGCTCGACACTCCTAGCTGGAGTACCCGAAGGTTCACCTATTTTCATATATAACACTCTGGTAAGACTTATAAACATTACAAAACACATAATTCACATTAAAAAGACATCAAACATACACAATATACATCACATTACAAAATTAACACTTTTCCATTCCTTTATGCATCAAACACATTTCTATCGCCACATTTTACTTACATCTCATATATTCATCACTATTATACCAAGTTAAGAACTTATATACATCTAGTTCAACATTTCATGTCATACATACACTTAATTACAAGTATTCTTTCCAAGTAACTTATATCAAATATCTCTTTCATATCCAAACTTATACATTTGCATTATATATACAATTTATCCATATTTAAACCCTTCCTTCCCATTTGCTTCAACCTAACCCATTAAACCTATAACCTAGATATGGTTTGGCCTTGATGGAATGTCCTCTATTCTTTCATTTTTCAACACCAATCATTCAAACCTATTAAACACTAAAGTACCAACCTATTATACATATCAAATGTATACCATTCAAGCATTCCAACCTATTAAACACTAAAGTACAAATCTTCTTTAAAGGCCATACCATTTGGCCTACCTTGAAAACCAACCAAAGGAATTTATTTCCATCTAATGGCTACTAATTCATCACAAATACATCAAATACATCACATTTGAATCATATCTCCATCAAATTAACACATTTGAATCTTACCTCTTCCAAGTTAGGGTTTCTTCCAAGTTTTTGATTTTCTTTCAACCTAAACATATATTTTGTTACCAATTAATATCAAGGAATATCTAAAGATTAAAATTGAATCAAAATAATGGTAAAAACACTTACTTCTTTAATAGTTCTTTGAAATCTTCCAAACTTTGATTTATCAATTTTTCTTGATTTTTCTTTGATTCTAAGGTTAGAATTGAGTTTAGGATGATTGAATTAACTAGTTTGGATCAAGAAATGAAAGAAAATAATTTGGTATCAAGATGAACAAAAGTGGTTAAAACTTGCTAAGGAAGAGAGAGAAAAGTTTGTATGAAAATGGCTAAGGTTGATGAAAAGGTGAATATATATCAAGTTCATAATCCCATATATTGATCCTATAGTAAAAATTATGCAACCTAGCTTACTAACCATTCAATTCTTGATATTTCCATTCAATAGTTTGATTTAGGTTAACTTAAAATGGTCACCATACACTTGCATGCACCAAATAAGTCCATATATCTTAGGAAAAGACTATACTATCCCTAGTTCAAAATTTGATCCCTTTTCAATTAACTTCTCCCGTAATTATTTTCTATCGGCTTTAATTTTCCAAAATTAATTCATATGATTATTATACCTCAATTTTCATGTCCTAATATTTTCTTTTATCATCAAATATAATGTTCATTTCCACTAAAACTCAAAAGGTGTGAAATGACCATTTTGCCCCTAGTTCACCAAAAACCTAATTTTACCTGATTGCTTCCTAACAGTCTTTTAACCTCCTCTACTCATACAAACACATCATAAAATATGTATACATGTCAAATTCAAGCATAAACATATAGTAAATCACAACAATCAAGTCAGGTCAAAATTTCCAAGGTAGTTCTTTGTGGTTCAGGTTCTAGGTTTTGACTAAGGTGTTACAACCACCTAGTAGGCTCTCTCTCATCTGAGGGGAGTACTCAGTCCTCTAATCCTTGTAGAGGTTTAATGGGTGAATCCCGAACGGAATCACCATCAACATGCTTAGATCCAGTGGGTGACAATAACTACTCCACAAGGAAGGTGAAAGATGTTGGTGGTTTCCCACCACCTATCGGCAAGAGCTTTTATCATATTACCGTGGCTCTCATGGCTTGGGTTCACATTCAAGAAAAAATAGAACCCAGTTGGCTTCAGTATTTCTTTCAACTGTGCACCTCGTTCCATAAAAGCAAGCATGTAAACTAGATTGGCCCTAGCACCCCTATTTTGAGAGAGACATGCTGAAGAAAAAATGCAATAAATAAATGAGTAAAGTGATAGACGCATAATGGACAAACATAAAGCATAAAAATACCTCTATTTGGCCTGCCCAAGACACGTGCTCCTCTAGATCTTGTAGTAGATCTTCCGGACTCCTCATACCTGGTATTGCAACTGATAAAGTTGCCTAAGGTGGAAGCCATTTCAAGCTAAAAACTAAGAAATATTATAGAGAGATAAAGTTTAAAGAGAGAAAGAGAAGTTGAAAATGGGATGGAGAAATGAGAGGGGTGCCCCTATTTATATATTTTGAACAAATTCAAAATAACCATTATGTCATGTGGATAGCTGCAAATACATAGGAATCCGATATCTGACCTATTTCACTTCGGATTGCAGAGCCGTCAATTTTGTCATGATCGTATGAATTTTCTCTATTTTTAGAGCTACTATTTGTCTAAATCTATAGCTATTATTTGTCTGACTTGGAATGCCCCTGTTATGCAAGAAAAACTAGAAATAGAAAAATACCAGAAAATCAGAAACCACTCCAAATTTAGTGAAACAGACCGCTAAGGCAACAACGGCCTCAGACAACCTCCAGGTAACTTTATTTTGCATCGAACACAGGAGCATCCCAGTTCACTACCATCATATTCACCGTTTAGAACCATTAAACCTAATAGGGGTAGCTGTAAACACGTAATTTTGTGCCTTTGGGGCAAAGATGAAATCTTATTAGGCCCAAAAAAACTCTTCCCGGACTCAAAAAGATGAAAGGATGACCAAAAAATGGAAGCGCATAATAGGTGCCACCACCGCTAGGCTTGGCCAGTGGTAACCACCAGCTACATCCTCCGTGCCACCCTCCTAGCTCCTCTATGTGCCACCTGTGTCTAGTATATCCTCCAGCCCGCCTAGTGGCAACCCTAAACCTGTCTTGTGGCACCTGTACTATTCATCCGAATTTTACCATTTTGCCTTTGGGTGGTCTATAAATACTCTATACCCTTCATTTTCACACACACCTTGCTTTGTTGAGTTGAAATTTCCTTAGTAAAGCACTCTCTTATTCCTCTAAGCAATATTTTCTCACACAAGTGGTTTAACTATCTTTGAGTATAAACCAATTTCTATAATTTTCTTTGAATTAAAGAAATCGAAGATCGACATTGGCTAATGGAGTCATAAACTAATTCTCTTTGAATTAATTTAGTAAGACGAGCATACGTACCTAACTTCAAAATCGAAAGTTGAAACTCCGGTCCGAAAAAATAATTCGACCACCGCCCACTCGTAAAACTCAAAGAAAGGTATAATCAGACTTTCAAAATCAGACCTTTTATCATGAATCAGACTGGGAATCAAATCCAAAACTGACTTTTAAATGGACCAAAAGTCAGTTTTATTTTTAAATCAAACCCAAAACCCTTCACAAAAGGGGCGAACTACTCGGATTTTAATTCTCATTCGAATGGATACATTAGCATGCTTCTACATGAAGCATCAAATCCAAAAAAAATCCAAAACTATTGTCTCCACTCTTTTCTTTATTTTGCTCACACCTTTTCTTGCTTTTGCTCTTTTAAAATTATAGAAATTGTGATTTACCTAGAACGCATAAGGATTAGAGTTAATATTTCCAATTAAGGTGATATTGAGGAATGGATGATTAACCTAGAACTCATAAGGGTTAGAGTTAATATCATCAACTGTTAGTTATGTAACTGCTTTAATTGCTTTACTGCTTTGAATGTATGTTTGATTTATTTACTATTTTACATCTATAAAAATATCATGTTATTAACTGCTCATCAAAAAATATATTTTCAAGTTAGAACTAATTAAAATTCAAATTCAAATTCAAGTTTCTTAAACCGAAAACTTAGTCCCCGAATCCGAACTAGGTTCGAAGGTCTAATGCATTTTATCCGTGGGATTTAAATTGGAGTCAATTTTTGGGTTTTTATCTTATATTTTTCTATAAAAAATAAATTAAAATGGTGATTTCCTGAAAAAATTTCAAAACCAAAAAATGATAAACATAAAATCAAATCATTCATCATTTTTCAAAAACAGAAAAAAATGATAACCGCTTCCGCGTGGGACTCAGCCCCAAATGAGCTTTCCGATTCCTTGAGTAGACCGAACGTGGCTCTCGGGTGAGGCCTCACAACTATGACTATCTTATTACTATTATGGTTAATTATTACTATCTTATAACTATTGTGGCTAATTATTACTATCTTATGACTATTATGACTAACTATAACTATCTTATGACTATTATGACTAACTATAACTATCTTATGACTAATTATGACTATCTTATAACTATTATGACTAATTATGAATATGTTATAATTATTATTGACTAACTATATCTATCTTATGATTATTACTTAAACAACTCATTATATCCTAAAGAATAGGGTATAAACTCTCTAACAATCAAGGTCTATAAAAAACAAAGTAGAAATAAACCATAATTCATTATAGATGACACCAATGGATCATTTTTATACTGAAAAACACATTTAAATCCATAAGTATCTCAATATATATGAAAAAGAGATCTTAGGTATTAAGCCAATACTATGATCCAATTTCTTGAATGTTGTAGTAGGTAATGCCTTAGTGAACATATCTGCTAGATTATCACTTGAATGAATTTGTTGAATTCTAATTTCATCATTATTTTAAAGATCATTTGTAAAAATAAATTTAGTGAAATATGTTTATTTTGTCTCCTTTAATATATCCTTCCTTCAATTGAGTAATGCACGTTGCATTATCTTCATATATTGTTGTTGAAATTTCTTTACTGGAAGATCAACCATACATTTCTTGGATATATTGGGTTATTAATCTTAACCAAATACATTTTTGGTTTGCTTCACGAACTGTGCATGATTTAAAGAAGTAGCGGCTATTATTTACTTAGTTGTAATATTCGAGACTAATTTTGCATGTTCTAAGTTGAGATGGATGATTTGTTGGATTTGCTATCTTATTCCTTGTGTTTACATGTTATAATTTCATAGAATTATAATATTTTAGTCTTGTTTATTCTTAGAAAGGCTCTATATTAAGTTGTTCATATTGAAAATATGTTTAAAATAGCTATAATGAGTTTTTGTTAAGTTAGATCGATAAAATTCTAGAGAAAAACACTTTCCAGAAGTTACATCCTTATAATGGGTGTTAAAAATGCTATTGCCTGAATTCTAAAAATTTAGCCAAATGTGAAAAGATCAAGCACTTAATGTAATGGGCATTACATGTTCTTCGTCCCAAAATACAAAATTTTGAAAAACCACATATAATTGGAATTACCTTCTCTGGAGTGGGCGTTATAGGTCAAGTTCTATAAATAAGCTATTATTTTCTCTCATTTCATCATTTCAAACTCATTTTTCTTCTCTCTTCATAAATACCCTCTTTTCTCACCTAATTAAGCAAACCCCTTCTCTCTTCATTAATTCTTCAATTTATTGCAAGGAATTGAATATAAACTATTCTAAGATTCCTTAAAAAGCACCAAGAATCCACATTCTCAAGATTTCTTCTTTCTTGGTTTTAAGGTATTTTCTCAAAACTCATCTATAAGTTAAAGTTAAGCTAAATATGGTTAAAATAGTTATTTATGAGTTATGGATAGACATTTAGGTGTATTAAACATAATTTATTATAGTTGAAATGGAAGATTAAGAATTTATGAGTATGAAATGAATAGTGACATGAATAGTATAGTTTTTCTCTATTTTCCATTTATCTTCTAGTAATGATTAAAGTGTTGCTAGAAATCACTAGGATGTTTAGAATCATAAGTATTCACCTTTTATGTTAATGATTGAGAAAATTACAATTCTAAGAATTTGGCAATTTTTATTTAGGTTTGGATAATTCAAAAAATTGAAAAAGATAATACTAAATTAAGGTATTAAGCTTACTATTAGAAAATATTTGCTCAGATGTAAGTTATGAATGTTTTAATATAGCCTAATAAAATAAGTCTTATTTCTTCTATATATTTCATGTATATTTTTTATTGAGATAATTATTGTTTGATAATATTGAAATGAATAAACTACTAGATATAAAAGAATTATGATACGCTCCTAAAGTTAGTTACTTTGTTTGATGGAAATGACTTGGTCATTCTTCTTTAGACTATGATCTTTATAGAAGCTAAAATTCATGTGTAAATGACTATTATTTTATGTACATTGAATGGTCTCTCGACCGTTGTTATTCTTTGAGATTACCTGGCCATTTTTTTTAATGATATACATAATTGATAGAACGTCTCTTTCCTATAAGGGAGATTTTATTGGTCCATGTGTACATCGAAAACCAAGTTGATAGAGTTATCATCAGCATTTCACCTAGAGGGGCCATGAGCTCTAAGTGTATGTCTACGCAAGCACACATTATATTGTGGGAGAATTGATGCCTAATACAACGATGATAATATATTTAGTTCTATCTTATGTGATTATTTTATAGTGTCATTCTTTATAGGCACTCTAATGTTTCCAAAGTAAGCCTATGATTCACTCAATGTTTATGACTCTTTAAAAGCCTATGTATATGTATATATTATTGATCATGATAACAAAGTTCCTTGACATAACCTAAGGCATTAACATTATTCATAATTTAATTAGTTGAAGGCTCACCCTCTCTTATTGTTATAGATTTTAGGCGTAAGTGTAGCTCGAGAGAGAACTAATCTAGGAGATAGAGTTTCTTGATTTTTTGTTCATAATAAGCCTTTTGAATGTAATTGTCGAATTATATTTTGAATAGTATATGTATATGTCTAATAAATGGTTTACTCTTAAAAACTCTGCAGATTTGAATGGTATAAATATGATTTTTCATGTCATTTATGACATTATTGAGCTTTTCTTTGTTCCTTATAGATGATAGTATTTGGTTTTTGAGGGAATAAGTGGAAATATAATTGATTGTTAATGAATGATGAGAATATATATATATATATATATATATATATATATATATAATGATTGATTCAGTTTAGCTACAGATTCTATAGATTTATGGTAGCCCCCTTATGTCTACTCTTGCCTAGGACCATCACACCATCGGAGTAAGAGTGTGACATTAGTAAAACACCAAGCTATAGTTGTATTACCACGTGTAAATAAATAGTTCGTTTGAGATATAGTTTTACGTGGATCATGAAAATACTTTGGATCCAATATTTGAATTAAGTGGATCCAATATTTGAATTAAGTGTTTCTTACATATGACACTAATTTGATGATTTTGAGACCTTCAAAGTAAAGTATGTTAATGGACCTTTGTGATTCGATGCTTGGGCTTAGTTTGAGCACGTTCGAATGGATGTTGGAATTCAAGGACTTGCAAGAATGAATACTGCATGAAGTGTATCAAGCTTAGACTTGACAAAACCTTTTTTTATTCCAAAGTGAGTAGCTGAAATTATAGTTCTCAAAAAAGAAGATAATCTTTCCTTGAGAGAGAAAATATTTAGAGAGAGAAAGAATTTAGAAGATGCATAAGGAAACTAATTGGTGTGGTAGTTGTGTATGTGAGGCTCACGTGTTCTTATCATAGGAGGCTTACGTGTTGTCCAAAATGACAAGCTGTTGTTCATATCAAGTTTCTTCTATCACGCTTACTATCCCCTAAGATGAGTATGGTCTCTACCATGCCATGTGCCATCATTGATCATAAGGCAGAATTGCAACTCATAATGATTGTTGTGATATGTTGATTTTATTATCCTTATCAGACTAACTTAATGTTGAAGGAATAGAGGGAGGTTCGAACATTGGAACCTGTTTCTTGGTCTTGAGCATAGAGTTATATTTGAACTATATTTTCCTTTAAGTCTTAATAATTAGGTCCAAATTCATTAGGCCAATTAATCCAAAGTTGGGCTTAGCCACTATAGACCCATTATCATATTTTCATAATTATTCCATATTCGTAGTTATTAATATAAAATTATAATTAAAAATATTAAATGTTATTAATGAAAAATTATTATAAATAATATATTGTTACTAAAAATGAAATCGAATTTCACCATGATCATTTTACTGGTAGTCCTTGAAGTATTGACTAATGCATCGAATTTCACCATGATCATTTTACTGGTAGTCCTTGAAGTATTGACTAATGCACATTATCGTCCTTACTCTTTAAAACGTAACAAAAAAATCTTTAGACTTTTAACTTAGTTTCACTGGCAGTCCTTATCTGCCCCAAACTATATTTATTTCTATTTTAACCCCCCCAAAGTCCTATTATTTTTTCAAAAAAATCTAAAAATCCCCTCTTTTAGGCTCTGATACCAATCAAGTAAGTCTTCTCTCTCTCTCTAATTATTCTGTTCAGAGGCAGAATTACAGAGAGCTATCTCTCTAATTATTCTATACAGATGCGGAATTACAGAATGCTACTCCTAAAGATCTTTAAAGGGTTTTTCTTTTATTTTTGTTTTCTTTCAGCTTTTTATACTCGTTGTGATAACGAGAGCTGGCAACAAGTCTTAAAGGGCCTTTGTTCTCAAGGAAAAATTTCTCAAATTCACTCTGTCTAAGAGTCAACTCTTCTAAATTTTTGAACAATTTATCTATAGAATTATTTAGAGAGTCTAAACGATCTATAATAGAATTTAATAACCTTATTATTGGATCCTTACTTACACCGCGAACTAGGTGATGACAATCAGGATAAGAGCAACCTGAAGAATTACTGGTCATCTAATAAACGTGCAAAAGCACCAAGCCTTTCTAGATAATGAAAATTATTAAATTCAAGTTGTTGGTCTATAAAATTTTTAAGTTCAAAATCTTTTCTATTAGGCTTTTCAAGTCTTTCAATCCTTTCTATAGCAATAAGTAATTCTCTTTTTCTTTGTTCATATATAGCAAAGAAAGGATCTTGCAATCTAAGACTGGCACTCAACTCTTCCCTCTTAGCCTGAGTTAAAGGTAGACCTTTAAGCCAATTGTTATTAGCAGATTGGTTGGAAGACATAAATGTTTAATTATAAGATTAAAACATTTATAATATATACCTTTGTAGACCGAATCCACTAAGCTTCCGCAATAGCTTTAGCCTTCCTTCCAAGCTCGTCACCAGCAATATCTTTAGAGAGATATGAAGCATATGACTTACTGCCCTTTCTTGGTTAAGTCTTACTGTAACACTCCTGGATATCAAACCGTTTTAAAGGATGAAAGATATATAGAAGCAAAATGATCATACAGATAAAGACTTGACAAAGATTGTTCTTAAAGAAACTCTGCATTTAATTTTACTCCCTTTTTCAATAAGCTAAAGAGGTATATATAGACTTTTTACAAACTAAGCTGGTGTCTGTATTACTATTTGCCAGCTCAAAAGAAAACTAGTACAATAATTAAGATGGGTAGCTGGAATAGTACGCCATCTTTACAACACTAAATAGACAGTTTGTACCTCTAGTACTGTTTTCTAGCTATATTCATTACAATAATTAAATAAAGACAAAGACTATTTTAATTTTACAGCTAAGAAGTTAGTCTTTATCTGGGATAAGTTCTTTTCATCGTGACCACAAATTTTAAAGATACTTTGGCCTATAGTGCTTTAATATTTGCAGTTTCTTCTAAAAAGCAATTCCTCAATTATCACACTGAGGCTGACGTCATGGATGACATTTTTTGTCACTCCATCTGTAAGTTACTGACTGGGGCATTCATGCTTTCTCTTAGCTCTGCATATCCCATAGCCATTTCTTCTGCAACATGTTGATCTCTAAACTGAGCAACCTTCTTCCAGCCCTTCATGGTTTCGGGTTGAAAATCTAGACTTGGATCTAAATCCACTAGTCTCAGAAATAATTTTTGTGCTTCTTCTCGTCCCTTAATCATGGACAATACTCTTGTAATGGGAGTATATTGAGACCAGATTATAACAAATACTTTACCATCTCCGAGAAGAGCATAATTACTTGCATAGATTGCCTTTTCCAAGCGGGCTTTGAAATTTTCAATTCTCACAGCTTGGGTAATAATGTTGTTTTCTTTATACATGGTAAAATAAAAATTTAAGTTCTGATTATTAATCTTCTGTGGCTCAACAAATTTTTTATCAATAACAGGATGAAGATCCCAAATTTGATAAGGATAACTAATAGTTCCATCCTCACCACAATCCATAATTGTGCTAATAATATAACTGGTAATTATTCTTGAGTCTGAACTCAAGAAATCTAAGGATTCCTGCACAACATTTGGAAGTGATTTACACAGATCTTTATCATTTCTATTGATCTCGATAATTTCTATTAGTCCTGCATCTATGTAGCGGAGACTATCTTTCACCATTTCTGAGGGAATTCTCAGATTTAGGCCTCCATATCCTTGCCAATGGATGTATAGGTGTAACATAGAGCATTCTTTGAGAGAATGATCTATCGAGTCCACTTTCTTAATTTTTCTGGTATAGGCCACTTCTTGCGGAATGTATGAACTCATTTCATCAAGAAGTCTATCCCTTTCCATTGCTAGCTGAAGGAAATCTTCTTTATCCTTTTTGACGAATTCAAGTTGTTTTTCTAAATAAGAAATATGAAATAACTTCATCTACAAAGTGTTGTAGTTACTTGAAGTTTCTTTTGGCTAATCCTCCATGCAATCCAGAACACTACATAGATCCGTCTTTTGATAGACCATAATTGTACTTAATGAAGTACCAAGCATTTTCATCCTTGCAGATGTTAGAAACCTCAGGGGTATCTACCTTCATGATCTTCATGAATTCTTCATAAATGTCATCAGATTCATTTTCAGATTCATTCATTGTGACTTCCTTAGGAGATTGTTGGATTTCCTATTTTTTGAATTAAGTAAAAACAATATCCCAATTTAAATCATCACAATCAGGATTCTCATCCTTAAAGCCTTTTTTTAGCTTTATCCTCTTTACGAGTTTGGATTGGAATCTGTGAAGATTCACTGGCTTTTTCACTAGCCTTGTGTTTGTGATCTGATAGATCACCAGAGTTTTTACAACTCTCCTCCTATAAAGGAGTTTGATTTGGAATGTTTAACTGTTCTCTGGCACTTTCAGAAGCCTTTTGGTTTATAACTCTAGATTTCTTGCCACTTTCACTGGCCTTTTGGTTTGGAACCACTGAAGGTTCTCCGGCATTTCCACTAGCCTTCTTTGAGCCATCATGGTTGCCCTCCTGTGAAGGAGTTGGGCATTGTGGCCTTCCTATAGCAGCCTTCTCGCCTTCATCCTTTTGATGAAGTTCTTCTCTGAATCTTTTTACGTATTCAGGAATAAAGCCTAATTTTTTGGTTGTTTTTTCATAAAAATCTTCAGGGACTCGCGCTTTTGGTGCCAGAGGATTTCTCTCTTTGTTCTTTTGAATCAAGGATTTCTCCTTGGGCTTTTCGTTAACCCTTTTTGGGCTAACCAGTTCCTTTGAACTCGCTGGCTTCTTCTTAGAACACTCTGTAGAGATATGTCCTTCATATTTACATATCCAGCATATAACATCTTTTGATGCTACAGTTTTTCTTTTCGTTCTTGAAGAACCAAAGCTATCTCTCTTGGGATCCTTTTTCCCTTTGTCAACTTTCTTTGTGCATTGTTTCTGAGTGTGACTCTCCTTTTTACAGATACAACATGGCTTGTTTTTGGTAGCAGTCAACATAAAACCTGTAATAGCTAAACCATTCTTGCAATCTTAAAAGTCTAGTTTGCCTAGCCTCTTTAAGATTCAGATTCATAAATCCTCTTACATAGGTTGAATTTGTACTAATTACGAACCTCTTGGGAGCCAGGAAGATGTAAAAGGCTTTTATACCATTTTTAACTGCTAAGACTTTATTTTCATGGATTGGGTAATTAATTTCGGATTCTTTAAAGGTTTCAGACCAATACTTACAGATTTTTTCTGGTTTTCTACCTTTGATTTTTAATACTGCTCCCCAGGATTTTTCTGAAGCATCTGCCTCTAGGACTAACTCATCTGCATCTGATGGTAAATTAAGACAAGGCAAATTTTTCATTTTATCTTTTATTTGGATAACAGCCTAAGTGTCCTCATTATCCCAAAATCAATGAACTTTATCAGATGTTTTCTTTGATATTCTTCCTAGATCTTTGGATAGATTTTTTACAAATTTTCTAGCATAGTTAGCAAGTCCACAAAATCTTTGTACTTGCTTCCTATCTTCTAGTTCGTCAGGAAAGTTAATATGTTTTTCAGAAATGTGGTTTTGTAGCCTAATTTTTCCTTTTTCAATTTTCATTCCTAAAAAATTTATATTTTCCTTAAACAATTCTATCTTTCTTTCAGATAAAATCATACCTTCATATTTGAAGATATCAGTCATTTGTTCAAGATGACTCATGTGTTCTTTTTCATTATTACTAAAAACTAACACATCGTCTATATAGATCACACAAATTTTTTTTAATACTTTAAATGCATTGTCCATTTTGCGTTGAAACACGCATGCCTGGAGCATTTTTCAGGCCGAATGGAATTACCAACCATTTATATATCCCTTGAGGTGCATTGAAGGCTGTTAGGGCTACAGATTCTTCTTCCATCTTTACCTGCCAATAACCACTTTTTAGATCAAATTTAGAAAAGATAGAAGGTTGTTTAAGACTTACCCTATCTATGACATCACCTGCTGTAG
>CANXYC010661561.1:0-13969 GCA_948193065.1 Aleurites moluccanus | reverse complement strand
ATATATATGTCTATATATTTTTTTCTTATTGCATGTTTATATCTTACTGAGTTGAAAGCTCGCTCATCTTTTGTGGATTTCAGGTGATAGAGTAGCTCGTGAGAGAGCTAATAGAGAAGATCGAGCTTTTTGACTCATTCTTCTAAGAAGCTTTATTGTAATTATTTTGAAATATAATTATGTATATTCATTGTATGGTATTATGATACAATTAGTATTGAGAGTATACTCTAGAGCTCCGTAGTTAGTCATTTGAGGATGATATTATTTTGATGTATGATTTATCGGGTTATTCTTGTTCCTTAGTGATGTGGGATGCATCTTTTGATCAGTGAGGAACAAGAGCTAATTTATGAAATGATATGAAAAGAAAGATATGATTTATGCTTACATTGATCACAGAAATGATTATTGTATGATGAATATATATATATATATATATATATATATATATATATATATATATATTGATATTAATGAGATTCAGGATAATGAGAGTTCTATGGGTTTATGGTGGCTTTAAGCTTACCCTTGCCCTAGAACCGTCGCATCGCTGGAGTTGGGGTGTGACATTGATCATCATTAATATGTTCCCCCAATGCCTCACAGTCTATAGACTGAATTTGACGATGAAAGGGATTATTAATTAACAATTTAGATAGTCTAGAGCATAGTTTAGCAAATTTAGAGCTTTTGAACTTCAATTGCCCTGATTTGCAGACGCTCTTGAATCATACCTAAGACTTGGCAGGTAATTTTGCATATATTCTCATTACCAAAACTTTAGATAAATTTTTCATTGACATAGTTAAACTCTTTTGTTTGGTCAAATATATCTTTTTTAATTTTTGAAAACCTTGGGACATTAATATCAACAATTATATTAATTATTATAACATCATTTTTTTTTAAGAAAAAACGACTTCATTAATCAAATTGAAGCAAGATCATAGAGATAAAACCCCTTTCTAAACCAGCAGGTGGTACAATCCAAATACAAGGACTAACATAGACATAAGAATGGCATGCCAAATTAAGCATGAGGCTTGTCTCCTAACAAAGCCTAACCTCACATTATGACATTGAGCTATTAAAGATCTATAATCACCAATAAGAGCACCAAAGGGAAAAATATTTTCTATAATATATTGCATTTCATTGATAACCACTTGGGAATCCATCTTGATGATAATGTTATAGAACCCATTTAACCCAAAAGTTTAAATTTGATTTTAGTCTATTTTCATATTAAATTATTAATGAAAATTACTAAAGTTGATTTTTAAAGGAAAGGAATAGGCACCTCACTACACCACATAAAAAGTCGATTCATGATAGCTTATGAAAGATGTAATTTGTCTCCTTTCTCACAAAGATGTAATACCAGCTAAATACAATATTATTTCATTGAGGAAGTAGGCACAAAGAGTAAATTAGTTCCTATATTCTCAACAATAAAAAAAAATAATTGAAATAAAAAAAATAAAGTACTAATTTATCGTGGCATATAACAATTTTTTTGAAATATATTCTTAAATAAATGAAAAATATTGATATTAAAAAAAAAGGTTAATTACAAAAAAAATTATGAACTATTTGCGAAATTATAATTTTATTACGAATTAAAATTTTGACAATTTTATACATATACTTTTAATTTTTGGCAAATTTAACACAAAATCGGAATCCGATCAAAGCTCCGGTGCCGATGTCGGTGTCGGAGCTGACGTGGCATGCTGACGTAATATTTGTTATTATTATTTTTGCTCCGTCTGCATCTAACTAGAAAATCAAATTGAACCAACGAAATCAAATCGAATTAAACCAACTTGAATTAATAGGTTCAATTCAAATTTTTAAATTTCAGTTCGGTTCAATTATTTTTTTGAAATTTTAATTTTTTATTCGATTTGATTTTTTCAAAAAGAAATTGATGAGAAACCATATTTCTTGAAATTCTCCTCATTTAAGTCGGCGGATAGGAATAAATAGACAGGTGACGACCTCCTAATGGTGGAGAGGAGAGGTATTTGAAATGATAAGAAACCATATTTCTTTTGTTAGTGTTCTAACACCATGCATATACTTGTGTTCTGTGGAGAGATGTCATATTTGGCATGTTGTGTCCACCTCTTTATTCTGATACAAATCACCTTTCTTTATAGCGAAGGCATCATTAGAACTCCTCATAAGGGAAGAGCCCAACGAGTTGCTTGTATTTGACTTTTGGAGGATCTTTGCAAGATTTGATCTCCGAATGATCTTTACGAGGCTCGAACTTTGGAGGATCTTAACTTGACCTCTGGAGGCTGCTAAAAATACTGCCAGTGCTGGATGATGGATCAAGCTTGGTACATTTATCAAGGACCTTGAACTTGGAGGAGCTTGAGCTCAAAGATGTTTTATGTGAATTATTTATGATCCTAAACCTTAGGATGCTATTCTTGAGTTATGAACTCTTTAGGCCTTTATTATCCTTGTCCAAGTCCATAGGACTCATTCGTCTAATGTTGGATTTAAGGAGTATAAGGTCAAACTTTAGACTTTCATATTTATTCATCATTAGAGGCCTTTCCACTTTATAGTTTAATATGAGTATATTGAGGAGCAGACTAAGGGAGTAAATAAGTGATCTCAGCATGTCAAAATTTATCTACTTTGCATATATGGGAGCCAAACTGAAACCTAATATAGAAGTAAGCTACGAGGCTCAATGTAGAGACAACCAAATACTTAAGTAGGGATGCAAGCTGAGATGCTCGATACTAGATATGCAAGCTGAGAGGCTCGATGTGAGTGAGGAGCCATATAGGTGGCTTACCTAAAAAGCATGCAAATAATTATTGTATTATTATTGTCATACGATTGTGTGGTCATATAATTTTCAAGGTCTTTAAATCTAATCGTCAATGCATCTGTGTGGACTTATAGATTCCAAATAACTTCGAACCTTTCTGGTAGTTTCATGTTTTCAATTCTTAATAGCTTCAAGTCTTAAAGATTATTTCTCGTTAGAGGTCTTCAAATAATATGTCTTACTGATAGAGATATTTAGAAATCCACTTCGCATAGAGGTCTTCAAATAATTTACCTCGTTGATAAAGAACTTTAAATGATGTGCCTCATGGAGAGAGATATTTAGATTCGCCTTGTCAATTGAGAACTTTAGATAATGTCCATTATAGATAGAGGACTTTAGATAATGTGTCTCGTCGAGGGAGGTCTTTAGATTTACCTCGTTATAAGAAGACTTTAGATAATATGTCTCATCGATAAAAGATTTAGATAATGTGTCTCGTCGAGAGAGATCTTTAGATTCGCCTCATCATTAGACGACTTTTGATGATATGCCTCGTCGAAAGAGAACCTTAGAAATCTATCTCACTAGAGTTCTTAGATAATAAAATATGTTTCACTTATTGAAAACTTAGAAATTTGCTAGATTTTCATGCTAGCTCATCGTTTGGAGTTTGTTAAGTCTTTAGGTGTGTCCCTATGATGAGATATTTGTGTCTACAGCTTGTTTTTTGGAGTTCGCCAAGTATTTTTGGTGCCTTATAAACTTTTTCCTAGCCGAACTAGATCTTTAGGTACCTTGTGGATTTTCATCTAGTAGGGCTAGGGCTAGGTCTTTGTTGCCTTGCGGTCTTTCTCCTAGCCAAACTAGATTTTTTTAGTGTCGCACGATATTTCTTCTAGCCGAACTAAATCTTCTCTCCCTCTTGCCATAAGTTGCCTAGCAGATTTTTTGCCTAACCGAACTAAATTTTTAATTTATTATAAATTTTTGCGTAGTTGGGTGAGATAGATGACTATTTTCATTGATGAAATGAAACCTGAAGAATCTTTTAATCACTTTCTCAAAATAATAATAATAATAATAACTACTTCATTTATTTAGTCAAATCTTAGTGACTAAATAATATTTTATTTTTTTCATATATGCAAAAAAATATCAAAACACTACATTAAAGTGAAAAATATATTAAAAAAGAGAAAATGTCACTTGAAATGCATTTTTTTTTAATTGAACTGTAAAATAATAAATTAACACATTATAGTCACTTGAAATTTAATTTTTAATTATTTATAGAAGAAAGTAATTTTAATTGAAGCTTATTAAAATAGAAAATGCTACTGCACAAAGTCTAAAGAGGCAAATTCAAAAGGTAAATACTATGGATATTTTTCTATGGTGAATGTGTCATATATACATCAACAATGACTTTTAGCATCTTTATTTGTATGCCTGGGATGTGCTCGTAGATTTTTATGTTTGAATTCCTATATATATATAATAAAAACAATTTATATAGTCGTTTTGCTAAATCAGAATAAGCATGTCATCCTGTTTTGATTTTTTTTTTTGTCGTGATTTTATTTTATCTGTTATTTAGAGTTATAAAATAATATATAATTTTTTTTAAACTCTTTTTAAAGGTAACTTTTGAGTAATAATAATTTAAATTATGATACTTTTTAAATATTTATAAGTTGCGGCATATATTGCCAACCTGTGATTAAGGAATCGATTGCAAACAATAAAGCAGCAAATAAAATAATACGATTGGGATATTAAAGTCAAAACAAAGAAGATAGGAAAGAAAATGGCATCCTTATAATCAATTTTTTTTTGCCCTTGAAAGTTGAAAGTAAGTAAAAGGCTTACATCATTACATAATATATTGCAACCTTCTAAAGAATTTCCTTGTCAAGCTTGACAATTTAGACCGACTAGAAGTGGATTTTCATTTCATTTCTCATTTTATTGGTTTGCCAAAATTAAATATTTAGATTTCTTGTAAAGCTTGATAAATCTATATTTGCTTCTCCGTTGTGTGTAATATGTGAATTCTATCTCTTGGCACATAAAATCAATTCATAATAAGTGGATTTTGTTTTGTGCTCCATACATATAATTTTACATTAGAAATGTAAAATGTTATCAAAATCTATTCATGTTTATCACGTTTTAAATTCAATGAGAAATAATATTATATTCTAATATTAATTATACACAATTCAATGAATTAATGAGATTTTATTAAATTTGATCAAATTTCATTCGAAAAGAAAAAAATTTTGTGAATCTTCTTTCTATAAAATAAAATCCCATATATATATATATATAATAACCAAACTGAATGGATTCAATTCAATTTAAATAAAAAATTATGATTTATATTATTTTATGATTGGTTACTGTTTTAAAATTTAATTTTAGTTTAATAAAATGAAAATTCAATTAAATCAAATCAAACTGATAATATAATAAATATATATATATTTTTAATATATATTCTTAAAAATATATTTAAAAATAGGTTATTAAAATTTTATTAATATCATGATATTCTTTATTTTTTTATATATTAATTTTTTACTTCTCAAATTGGTCATACAATTAAAATTATTATGTAAATTAATAATATTATTAAAATAAATACAAATTGGAAAGTTAAAAAGTTGGTCTTTATTTTAAAAATTAATAGTATTAGTTTAGAGAGTTGGAGAGTTGTACTTCTATTTTTTAAAGCTGAATATATATATTTTTCAAGTGGTCTCAAAATATATTTTGAATTGATTTATTAAAAAAAGAAAGAATCATCGGTTTTAACTATAAAATATACGATTATTAAAAAAAATTAATATATTTTAATCTTTTTAATTAATTTATTATTTTAATTTATTAATTATTTTTTTTCCACTTTTATAATTTTCTTATATTTATATTTCTTAATTAATTTTTTATTTTTTAATACATTTTTAACATGTATATTATAATTAATTTAAAATAAAATATAATTTAAATTAAGATACAGGACAATTAAAAAGAAATTAGTACCTTTTTTTTTAGACGGTGGGATTAAAATATAAAAAAGGTAGGTTGGCTCCGCCCCATACTTACAAAATACTGTCTTGGTCTTAGTTCTTGGCGCCAGAAGTCGAGCATAACGTTCAGCTGTCAGCATGAAATTCAATGACTTTTGATTGCTGAATTACTTCCACCCCAAATGCGATCTTTATAGGCAATCCTCAAATGTGGGTTTGTTCCTTTTCGTTTTTTTATTTAACTCAATCATCTATCTGCATATATTATTGACTTATGATGAATTCAACTAAATAAATTACTGGGTTGAGTTGTTTATCTAGCCCATATTTGCTTGTGGATAATGTTGTTTGTGGTACTGATATAAGAGGGATAAATTTAGAGAAGTGATTTTATTTTTTTGTATTATTTTCATTATACCCACCGAGTGTTCGATGCATTGCTCAAATGGGCCCTTGTTAGGGAGTGGAATTGTGGGTTTACTTGGTCTTACAGATTCAAGTCTTCGGTGTGATATTTTGTCTACATACATAAAATTCAATTGTTTTTCTCTACAGTTTGATTATGCCGTGTACACACAAGCACACAAGTTATAATATAAGAAGAACTCTTGCTCTGCTGTTAAAAAATATCACTAAAGAACATATAAGATCTATTTGCTACCCATTAATATTTTATTGTATTAACTCATGAAATTTAAAAAATTTGTATTTTCTCTCTTTTTGCATCACGTATAGGTAACTATACTTTTTCTTTGTCCTTATGTGATCGTTTTGAGGTCAAAATTGTGCCTTCTTATGAACCATGGACCAGGAATATCTTGTCCGTCCTATATTTTGTCTTACAAAAATTGTGATGCTTGATGCAATTTCTATATCCTGGTAATGAGTTTTACCAAGTTCTTCTGCTATTTTTTGTTGTCCATCTTAAGAATCTCTACTGCACAAGATACTCTAACCCCAGGTCAATTAATGAAAGATGGCGAAACTTTGATTTCTGCGGATGGAGGCTTTGAACTTGGATTCTTCAGCCAAGATAATTCTAGTAGCAGGAGATACTTGGGAATTTTGTACAGGAAAATACCAATCAAGACAGTTGTTTGGGTGGCTAACAGAGAAACTCCACTCTTGAACACATTAGGATTTCTACAAGTCAACCGGCAAGGATTTCTCATCCTTCAGAATAGCACAAATGGTACAGTTTGGTCATCCAATACATCAAGCACCCCACAGATTTTTGTTGTCGCCCAGCTTTTAGATTCAGGTAATCTTGTCGTCAAAGATGGTAATGGTAGCAGCCCTGAGAACATGTTGTGGCAAAGTTTTGATTTTCCATATAATACCTTGTTACCAGACATGAAACTTGGATGGAATATCGATAAGGGTTTTAATAGATTTCTATCTTCTTGGAAGAGCTTAGATGATCCATCTAAGGGTGATTTTTCATGCTTGATAAATCTTCGTGGGGTTCCTCAGCTTTTTATAATGAAGGGAGATACAGTAAAGTGTCGAAGTGGACCGTGGAATGGCCTCCAGTTTACAGGGAGTCCTCAGCTGAAACCTAACCCAGTATTTAATTTTATATATGTGTCCAATGAGCACGAGATATATTATTCATATGAGCTGAAAAATAGATCAGTTATTTCAAGGTTGGTACTGAGTGAAAAGGGAAGTCTAGACAGGTATGTTTGGATTGAACGAACACAGAGTTGGACACTATTCTTTGGAGTGCCAACAGATCAATGTGACACTTATGCATTGTGTGGTCCTTATGCCAGTTGCAACATCAATAACTATCCTGTCTGTGCATGCTTGGAAGGGTTTGTACCCAAATCCCCAACAGATTGGAGTGCATCAGATTGGTCAGATGGGTGTGTCCGAAGGACTCAACTGAATTGTCATAGTGGAGATGGATTTCGAAAGCACACAGAAATGAAATTGCCTGACACGTCTTCTTCATGGGTTGATAAGAGCATAGGCCTGAAGGAATGCGAGGAATTGTGCCTAAGAAATTGCTCATGCTTGGCATATGCAAATTCAGATATCAGAGGGTCAGGCTGTTTGCTTTGGTTTGGTGATCTGATTGACATGAGAGAATTCACTGAAGGTGGGCAAGACCTTTATATACGCATGGCTGCTTCAGAACTAGGTAGTCATTTTGTTTTTCTGTGTTGCTATTATAACACATAAAGCTAGATTTATTGCTAACACAATTCTTGTTCTTTTAGCTGGACAATCAAATGAGAAGAGGAAAGTTGCAATCGTTGTCAGCTGCCTTGTTTTAGCCATGGGAATGCTAGCATTAGGATTGCTTTTGTACATACGAAAGCGCAAACATTTGCAGCAAGGTAAACTAATTTATGTATCTGTACTATTGAATTTCTACAGCACAACATGGCTAAATTCTGTTACCAAATACGTTAATTTGAGTAGTAGTTTTTTCTTTGAAATGGAAAATTTGGACATTATTAGGTAGTTGATCCTCTGTTTTTAGTATGGTGATCATTCCTAATCCACCTCACATGCCATTTCAGGACTGGAAAACCAGACTGATATAGAAGATCATGGCAATAATGGTGCAGAGGAAGACATTGAGTTACCTGCTTTTAATTTAACCACTATAAAAAATGCAACTGATAACTTTTCAAGCTTTAATAAACTAGGAGAGGGTGGTTTTGGGCCTGTATACAAGGTAACGCATGAATATGCTGCTAACATGAGCTATCTTCTTACAAAAGTCATGCTAACATTTGTGAGTGATCATTTCCAGGGTATATTATTGGACGGCAGAGAAATAGCAGTGAAAAGACTTTCAGAAACATCTGGGCAAGGAATAAAAGAGTTCAAAAATGAAGTTATATTGATCGCAAAGCTTCAGCACAGAAATCTTGTGAAGCTTCTGGGCTGCTGCATTCAAGCAGATGAAAAAATGTTAATCTATGAATACATGCCCAACAAAAGTTTGGACTCTTTTATTTTTGGTTAGGCCTCTTTACAATTTGGTTTTTATTATTTTTAAGTTCCTGAATTACTTTCTTTTAAGGTTTGAAGAATAGAATGAAATAACTGTAATTTTGAAATCAATAGATAAAACGAGGGGCAAATTACTGGATTGGCATATGCGCTTCCACATCATAGCTGGAATTGCACGTGGGCTTCTTTATCTTCATCAAGACTCCAGATTGAGGATCATCCATAGAGACTTAAAAGTTAGTAATATTTTACTAGATAGTGATATGAATCCGAAAATTTCAGACTTTGGCTTGGCAAGAACATTTGGAAAAGATCAAAGTGCAGCAAATACAAAAAGAGTGGTTGGAACATAGTAAGTGTACTATTTTATCGGTGGCTTAAATTCTCCTTCTTTATCTATCATGAAGAAAAAAAAATTTGATTAGTGCCTCAGCAAATGGATACATGTGAAAGCCCAGGGGGTTGGCCTCCCATTGTGAGGATCTGCATTGACCTTACCCTAGTCACGAGATCCAATTAGGGTTTGTCATGTTTAGGATTTCTGGTTATTTCTATGGTACTGGACCTAATATTATATGATTCATACTAAAAAATTTCAAGATAGGAACTGGATACTTTTCAATGACTGGAAGTTTTGGATCTATAAATTTTTATGCAGGTTGCACATAATATATAGGATCTGTCCCATACATTTGTATTGCATAAAATACCACTATAGGTGCCTGTTGCCCTATAATTAAATTAGGCGCTAATACTTGTAGCATGCCTATAAATAATTTTGAAGACTTCGATGTTTGTGATAGAATTGAAGTGGATGTGGATTCTAGTAAGAGTATGTGCTCTGTTTATTCAGTGGATAGAAATCTGTAGAGCCACTGTTATCCTATTCTACTTTATTCAATCTGAAACTATTTGACCATTCTATATCCATTATTTTGTAATATTTGTTTCATCTATAATGATATCTTGCAGTGGTTACATGTCACCTGAGTATGCTGTTGATGGTATTTTCTCAGTAAAATCGGATGTTTTTAGCTTTGGCGTTTTAGTACTAGAAATAGTCAGTGGAAAGAGAAATCGAGGATTTTGCCATTCTGATCACGGCCACAACCTTCTCGGACATGTAAGTGAACAAAATAAAGGCCATAACAAATTCAGTTCCTGTTTATCTAGCTGCATATCCAATCATGTGCAACATTATACAATTGGAAGATCTTGATCAATGTAAAAAAAAAAAGGATTTTCTTTCATTATTGATGGCTATTCTGGAGACAACATAGACACCCAAAAAAAAAAAGCATTTAGTATTGTGGTTTCAAGATCTATTAGCATTCAACTATAATATTGGAGGTGGAGTCCAACTAACATATATGTGATCTTTGAATGTTTTAGGCATGGAGACTGTGGATGGAAGAGAGGCCTTTGGAACTGCTTGATACATTGTTACAGAACTTTTGTTCTGTATCTCAAGCTATACGGTGCATACATGTGGGTCTTTTATGTGTGCAACGATTACCAGAAGACAGGCCAGACATGTCAACTGTGGTTGTGATGTTAGGGAGTGAGAGTTCTCTACCTCAGCCTAAGCAGCCTGGTTTTTATACAGAAAGAAATCCATTTGAAGCAGATTCTTCCTCCAGCAAGGACGTGTGGTCAAGGAATGAAATCTCAACTACTTTGGTAGAGCCTAGATAGAACTTGACATCAAATTTATTTTATTTTATTTGTATATGCATATAAGTCTCACTTAATAGCAACTTGGGAGTCTCATCTCTTTTTAACCTATTCAATTACAATATTTATTAAAAATCTGTGATCATTTTCCAAATCAATGAAGTTAGAGAATTTTCTCTCTTAGACCAAAGAGCATGAAAATCTATCACTATCCTCTAGAAATGGAGCAAGAAAATGTATTATATAAAGGATGTGAACTTCAATCCAGAAAGGGACTTAATTACTAATTTAATACAAATCAATATATTGTTGAAACTGAAATCTGGTATGGCAATATAATACCTCAAGTTGTACCCAAAAAAAAATAACATAAAATAAAATAAAACTATAACATTTCATATGCTTGTATTTTTGTTAGGTGCCAAGTGTCATATTTTTCTATTCTTATCGTCATGGAGAATTATAGGCTAAAAACTGAAAATGACGTATGAAATAATATAAGAATAGTATAGTTATTTCACATGAAATAATTATGAAATAAAAAATTTATTATAAAAATTTTTGATTGAAATTTTAAATATATAATAATTTTATTTTACATAGTAATCATTTTTTAAATTTATAAAATATAATTTTTCTGAAAAATAAAAGTTAATTATTTTATTTTGCGTTAACTTAACGAGCCCTCAGGCCATATACTAGTCTCTTAGATTGTCCATTCTATCAGTTGCCGGGTCTAATGGAACATTGAAGAGAGCTACACATCTTAGTCTATGGGATTAAGTTAATGGGCAAAATGAATTTGTTCCTTGCCGACTAAGATTTAATTCTCAAGTAAATAGCATTGTTTTCAGATCTACTCCAACCTATGAATTAGTGAAAACAGAGGATTTGGGTTCGCTGCTGTTTCAAAGTGAGGTATTTTGATGTCTGTAAATTTTTTTAAAAATTATAATTTAACAGTGTTATATTTAATGAATTTAATAATATAATATATTTTTTATATTAAATAAAAATCAAATTAATAATAAAAAATATATGACAAATACGTTAAATTTAGACAATTAAATTTAATATAAAAAATACATAAAATTTATAATATATTTTTTATTATTCATTTGATTTTTATTTAATACAAAAAATATATTATTGGATTCTTTAAATATAATATTATCAAATTATGATTTTTAAAATTTTTTTAGGAAATCAAAATAACCCATATGAGGGGTTATTATATACGAAAGCACAACAATCATCCTGAACCCAAAAATAGAGGATTACAAATAAGGATGGAGGCAAAAATTTTTAAAAAACACTTAAAAAAATAATTCATTCAGTCTTTACAAATATATATGTATACATATATATATATATATAGACACAATATATATTAATTCTTAATTTTTTTTTTGTTATTACAGAAAAATGAAGAGATGAATAAAAACACAACAAATTAATTTCCCTATTATTAAGAGATGAAAAGATAAAAAGAGATGTGACAATTTTTGAGTCTTTTTATTTTTAGGCAAAATAATTTTTATTGGGTTTCAAGAATTTTTTTTGAATTTTTTTAGACCTATATCTCATATGTGTTATTATCATATTATTTATAGGCTTGAAATTATAAAAGCAATAAGTTAATCCAATGTTTTATATATTGACATATCATTTGTTATATGTATATTAATTTTTCTTTATAAATCTTATTAATATTAATATAGATATTTTTTATTTTTAAGTGAAAAAATAAATTTAATAGAAGGTGTGAAAACTGAATTATTATTATGTTAAATAGGCGTGGGTTGAATTATAGGTGCATACAGAATTTAAAAATTGAACTCTGTTAGACAGCACTAAGTACTATATATATATATAGAGAGAGAGAGAGAGAGAGTGACAGAAGGAGAGAGAGCGTGACAGTTTAGTTTCGTAAATGCAAGCTTGCAGTGTCAAACCCTCCAAAAATTGTAAAGCTAGTTAAGAAAATGATGGTTCGGGGTGGTGTTATCACCTGCCCAATATCGGAGGAACCAGAGTCCCCCATGCTCAGAATGTAGCACCGCCACTAGTCACAGGTCAAATTTTGAACCAGTGAACCAGTGAAAATAGAGTCACAGGTTTAGAATCAAAGTCTCTAGGTCCTAGGAGGATAGGAATGTGGAATTTAAGCCTTATATAAATGTTAGAGTTTCTATAATATTAAAAGTATTAATCTTAAAAATTAATTATTAAATTTAGAGAATCTAATTATATATAAATTCATTCAATATATTATATTTAATTAATATGAAATTTATTTTCACACTCAAATCTTTATTCTTTTTATTCAATTATTTTATATGATTTAAAACTTACCGTTAAACAATATACAGTGACATATATATTTAATATCATGTCAAAGTCTCTAAATTTTAGGAGTCCAATTAACACTAAACAGTATAGATACTTGACAACATTCAGTGACATCTGCCTCTGATATCATGTTAAAGATTCTCGAATCTAGTAGTCTAGGAAGATCGTGTCACGACCCGATCCCAATTGGGCACGTGACCGATATTAGGGAACGGAAAAGTATAAGAATTTCGGAACCCGTAGTAAGCCTGACTTACCACTGAACAATAAAACCTGTAACATGACAGCTATAACTGTCACCAACAAGAACTATAAGCCCACATATTCAACATAATCCTCATAATTTAACATCAATTAAGTTTTGCTTAACAAAATAACCATAAACCTGATATTGAAAATAACAATGCGGAGCTCTAAAGATTTAATATAGTGAATATAAAATAATGACATAGTAAATTAAATAATTTTACTACTTGAGAATTAAGAGGCAGGAATACTCAACTTAAAAATTTAAATCTCTTTAAACTTGACCCAGAACCTGAAAAAATATTTGAATAGGGGTAAGCGTTCGACTTAATGAGCTGATATAAATTAATTTAACATGCATGCCATTTATTTAATCTACATGAAATGCCACATTACACATAATCATCCATAAACATACATAACATGCATGATGGAAAATATCCGTGGAATCCAACCTCATTTATATTTTCGTTTATCGTAAATGGAGAGCCGACCCCCTCCCTTGGCTCTCTTAAATTCCAACTATGGGGCCACGGTGAGATCAACTCAAACCAGGTATCCCTATATTGTCTTATCCATGTCCAGGGGCCACAGTGAGATCAACTCAAATTAGACAATCTCTGTAATAACATCATCATAAATTATGTTGTGTCATGTTACATCATTAATGTTTATGTGTTAGTGGTGGATTCCACATCACCCTATTTTCCATCGTCAACATATACATACAATGTCATTCATCATCATCATAAATATCATATAATATGACATAAACATACATCATGCTCCTAAATCTAATGCAATAATGATAATTATATACATATATTTCATCCATCAATGCTTGTTTACAGAGTTAAATTAAATATATCAACTCACAACTTGACGATCATTAACC
>CANXYC010661530.1:0-34360 GCA_948193065.1 Aleurites moluccanus | reverse complement strand
TGTATGCTGAATTTTTAATGTTTTATTAAAAAATATTACTGAATATTTTTGATGTATTAAAATATTTATATTTTAATTATGTTTGGTTGATGTTTTGTGTGTTTGAATTTATTAATATTTTCTAAATAAATTTTTTTATATCTTTAGCTATTATTTATGAATTTTATAAATATAAATAAATTTAGTAATACAAAATTTAAGCGGGGAATGGAGATCCCCACGGGGATGGGGATGGGGACTAAATTATCCCCGTATGTGAAACGAGGACGGGGATGGGGATTCTCTGCTAAGGCGGGGGTGGGGATGGGGATGGTTCCCCCACCCCCACTCCGCCCCATTGCCATCCCTACATATGTGCACATATAGTCTCCAGTAGTATATCAATATCAATAAGCATAAGACTGATCAGGTCTTATGGCCAGGACCATAACTCCTCCTAGCTAGGGTACCAATAATACAATGTGCACATCGTAGACAATATTTTTTCACTACCCTGTCGGATCGGTAGCTCTACCAAGCCACATTAGGATCAATATAAAGAAACAACATATCAATGGATACCATTATGCAACAATGACATCCTCCATATCAATAAGCTCAATATCAGTCAAACAATTATCAATAAGATTCATGGCATTGTAATAGGTGACATACGAACAATGGTACATGGTTTGGTAAATAATAAAGACATGGAACAAAAGTTAGTTCGGCAAAGAAAAACGGTAGGCCAATTGGCATGCCAACGTCGCTGGTGACAATGGCATTCAAATGGTAGGCCTATGGAATGCAAACAATAGGCCAAAGACAAAATGAACTAGGCATTTTCACAAACACATGGTGGGCATACAATGGCAAGCCAATATGTTAGGTTAGAATGCAAAATTGACTTGCCCAATTCAACCAACAACAAGCCACATTGGCAATAATAACATAGGCATCAAAGAAACAATATAAAACAACATTAAATGAGATCAAATTGGCTATGGAAAACAAGTAAAAATCAAGTAAAATAAGGCAATGTGAATAGTAATTGAGGTTCGGCCAACAATGCACTTTCATACAAGGTTTCAATTTTCAATTTCAACATAATAGGCATGTTAAAAGATGCATAGAAGACTCACCTTAGCTTCCAAATAGCTTTGGAAAAGTCAATTCCACCCAATTTCACCAAATGAGCGAATAGGTACACCTTTGTCAAAACTTGAATTCTACACCAAACCAATCATCAATTAGTTACCTATTCACTTCCAATTAACATATTCTAACATCAATTAACAAAAACTAACACTAATTGACATAGCTAAGGCTTACAACTTCCATTAGGTTTAGCAATTTAGGGATTTCTATCAATTTGCATCAATTGATGCAATCTAACTAAAAACACATCTAATTCATCATCCAAATCATCCAAATAAACAATAAAATCAAACAAAACAATCGATTACCTCAAATGGGATGAAGGGCCGAAATCTTTGATGAGATAATCCTTGAATTCCTTTAGCTTTCCAAGCAATCTAAGGATGAAGATAGATAGAACTAGATGAATAAGCAAGATTTCTATCAATTTACTGAAGAAATTTTGTGAGAATGAAGAAGAAAATGGAGGAAGAATTGAGGGAGGGAGGTTCGGTCACCATGGAAGAGAGAAAGAAGATGATAGAAATTGTTTTAAGTGTGAAATATATATTAAAATCAATTTGATAAATTACAACTTAATCCCCGAACTTTCATAAGTTACACTTTAACCCAAACTTCTTCTGTAATTTATTCTGACAATTTTGTCAGGATTTGAATTTCAAAGTGGGGAGTCAATAAGCTTATTTTAATTTATAGTTATTTATAAAAATGGTTTCAGAGTCATTCTGTAACTCCGACGAATCAATTTTTACTATTCACCTTAAAGTTCCTTATATTTATGATTTTGTCATTGGTTACTTTTTCAGTGTTCCTAAATGTTTTTCCCTTCTTTCCTTTTACCAAAATTACACATGCTTTATAGTGATCTTTTACCCCCATGTCAACTTCAGAAATTCTTTTGTTGATCGGACTGCTAATTTCTCGGCAACGTTCCTGACACCGCCGCTTTTCAGAAAAGTAACTAGTTCGCTTTCTAACTGTATCTCTAAAATTAATTCCTATCATTTCAAGACTTTTGAACCACATACTGAGAACTAAATCATGCATGTATGTTAGAACTTTCTAGGGTATTACATTCTACCCTCTACAAATAAATTCGTCCTCGAATTTAAATAGATACATACCTCACTGCTGGAATAAGAATGAATATCTGCTTCTCATCTCCTGCTCACTCTCCCAAGTGTACTCCTCCATGTACTAGTTCCTCCAAAGCACTTTAACCATCGGGATCTCCTTATTCCGTAATTGTCTGACCTGCCGATCAATAATCTCTACTGGAAGCTCCTCATAAGACAAGTCATCACTGAGATCCACATCCTGAACCTCCAATATGTGAGATGGATCAGGCATATATTTTTGCAGCATCAAGATATGGAAAATCGGATGTACGTGGCTCATACTAGGTGGAAGAGCCAATCTATAGGCCACATTACCAATCTTCTCAAGAATCTCAAACAGGCCTATAAATCTTGGTGATAACTTTTCCCTCTTCCCAAATCTCATAATACCCCTCATCGGTGAGATCTTAAGGAAGACATGATCACCAACTGTAAAATGTACATCTTTCCTCTTCGGATCATCATAACTCTTCTGCCTACTGAAGGCAGTCCTCATCCGCTCTCTGATCATAGGCACCTTTTCCATAGTCTCTCTAATCAACTCTGGCCCCTCAAGCTGCTTTTCTTCTGGCTCCACCCAACACACTAGAGATCTATATTTTCTACCATATAGTGCTTCAAATGGAGCCATACCAATAGAAGAGTGGTAGCTGTTGTTATAGGAGAACTCAATCAATAGCAGATAATAATCCCAGTTACCTTTGAAATCCAGAACACATAATCTAATCATATCCTCCAAAGTCTGGATTGTCCTCTTCGACTGCCCATCAGTCTACGGATGGAAAGCAATACTGAACCGTAACTGGGTACCCATGGCCTCCTGAAACTTCTGCTAAAACCGGGAGGTGAATTGTGTATCTCTGTCTGAAATGATCATCAAAGGAACTCCATGAAGTCGCACAATCTTATAACTGTGCGTACTGAGTTGCTATGTATTTGGTCTTAACCTCTAGAAAATGAGCAGACTTTGTCAGACGATCCACAATCACCCATATGGAGTCATAGCCTCTGGTAGTCCTCGGTAGACCCACTACAAAATCCATAGTAACCTGCTCCCATTTCCACTCTGGCAACTTAACCTCCTGAAGTAGCCCTGATGGCTTCTGATGCTCAAACTTCTAACCTGCTGACAGGCTAAGCATTTAGACACAAACTGAGCTACATCTCTCTTCATACCAGGTCACCAATATACATCTCTCAAATCATGGTACATCTTGGTAATCCCTAGATGTACACTGTATGTTAAATAGTGAGCCTCTTTCATAATCCGATCCTGTAGCCTATCAAAATCTGGTACATATATGCGCTTCCCACACTTCAATACCCCATCCTCTACTGTAAAATCTGTAATCTTCCCATTATGTACCTCTCCCTTGAGCTTCAGTAGATAAGGATCCCTATCCTGAGCCATTTTAATATCATCAAGTAACAGTGACTTCACCCGAAATTGGGCAATCAGAGCCTAGTTCCGATCCTGGGATCCCAACTCCAACTCTACTCCCAAATCTGCCAACTCCCTCATCTCTTGGATCAATGGCCTCCTGCCAATCAAAATATGAGCTAGACTGCCCATCGATTTCCTGCTCAGTGCATCAACCACTATATTGGCCTTACCTAGGTGGTAAAGGATCTCACAGTCATAATCCTTAAGTAACTCCACCCATCTGCGCTGCCGAATATTCAGATTCTTTTGCTGAAATATATACTGTAGACTCTTATGATCAGTATATATCTCACATTTCGATCCATACAAGTAGTGTCTCCAAATCTTCAATGCAAATATCACAACTGCCATCTCCAAATCATGTATCGGATAATTTGTTTCATGCTTCTTTAACTGACGAGAAGTATAAGCAATTACCCTGCCAATCTGCATCAACATACACCCTCGACCAATCAGAGAAGCATCATAATACATAGTGAATTTCTCCCCCTCTACTGGCAATGCCAATACTGGAGCACTGGTGAGACAATACTTCAAAGTCTGAAAGCTACGATCACACTCATCAGTCCATACATAACGCTCATGTTTCCTCATCAATCTAGTCAATGGAGCTACAATCCGGGAGAAATCCTTCACAAACCTCCTGTAATATCCAGCCATACCTAGAAAACTGCGAACCTCTAAAACACTGGTAGGCTGAGGCCAATTAGCAACCGCTTCTATCTTCTGAGGATCCATCTTAATCCCATCCTTGCATATCACATGCCCAAGGAAACACACTTCGGTTAGCCAGAACTAGCATTTAGATAACTTAGCATATAACTGATGCTCTCGAAGTGTCTGCAAAATAATCCTCAGATGCTCCACATGTTCCTCCTCACTCCTAGAATAGGTAAGTATGTCATCAATAAATACAATGATAAACTTATCCAAATATGACCTGAACACCCTGTTCATCAAATCCATAAAAGCAGCCGGTGCATTGGTCAACCCGAATGGCAATACCAAAAACTCATAATGCCTATATTAGGTCCTGAAAGCAATCTTAGGTATATCACCCTTTTTAATCTTCAACTGGTGATACCCAGACCTCAGATCTATCTTCAAAAAATGGCTGGCACCCTGCAGCTGATCAAACAAGTCATCTATCGGAGGCAATGGATACTTGTTCTTCACTGTCACCTTATTCAGCTGCCTGTAGTCTATACACATCCTCAAAGAGCCATCTTTCTTCCTTACAAATAGTACCGGTGCACCCCAAGGAGTACTACTCTGCCTGATAAACCCTCTATCCAATAACTCTTATAACTGCACCTTCAATTCTTTCAGTTCAGCTGGAGCCATTCTGTATGAAGGAATAGATATAGGGTCAGTGCCTGCATGCACCTCAATCTCAAACTCAATCTCCCTGTCAGGGGGCAATCTTGGCAACTCCTTAGGAAACACATCAGGAAACTCTTGAATTACTGGTATCTGATTAAGCTGTACAGAAGGTCTCTGCACATCAATCACATGTGCTAAATAGGTTGAACAGCCTTTCCCAGTCATCCTCCTAGCCTGGATAGCAGAAACCAGATTAACTCGGAACGCCTGAATATCACCCTGAAACTCAAACTCTGGCTGCCCCTCAGGCTAAAATCTAACCCTCTTCTGATAACAATCTATAATTGCTCGGTGCCTCGTAAGCTAATCCATACCTAAAATAACATCTAGTTCTAACACAGGCAACTCAATCAAATCAGCACGCAAGATGTTATCATCAATCTCAATCACACAATCAGGATAATAATAATCCATATCAACATTATCACCCATAGGAGTAAAAATCATCAAAGGCACATCTAACAATCTCCTTTCCTTATTCAATTTAGGTGCAAAGTGTGGTGACACAAAAGAGTGAGTAGCACCAGAATCGAATAAGGTATCTGCAATCTCATTCTGAATCAGAATAGTACTTGTAACCATGTTGTCTGATCTCTGGGCCTCCTAGGTGTTGACTGCAAACACTCTGCCCTAACCCCTACTAGCTGGAGCCTGACTACCATTGGGAGCCCGTCCTCTCCTGCCTCTGCCTGAAGTCTCTCTACCCATATTCTGACTTGCCTGTACCACTGGCTGAGAAACCGTTACAGATGGCTGCTGATTAGACTTCAATGGACACCTGTTAGCATAATGACCCTGTTGGCCACACCTCAAACAAACACCAGTCTATCTCCAACACTCCTCTCCATGTCTCCGACCACAAAACCCACAACTAGGAATGCTGGGTGTCTGTGCAGCTGGTCTCGAAGAACCTTGAGAATATACAGGTGCTGACTGAATCACTGGCAGTTCCCTACTTTGTATCATCCTCCTCTGACTACTAGCTGTAGACCTCTTATCAAACTGAGGCACTGGCTCTGTCTGCCTAGGATGGGAGCTGCTTTCCCCCCTCCTAATCTGAGATCCTGGACCCCATTTGCTCTTCTGGTCCCTCTTAGCTCTCATAGTCTTATACTTCTCTTCCATCTGTGTAACCTTAGCTATCATTGTCGTCAAAGAAGTAAACTCAGTAGCCAACAAAGCATTATGTAGTGCAATATGCAAACCCCTCCGAAACCTACTGATCAAATCAACCTCTGTAGGAATAATATGAGTAGCATACCTACTCAATCTAATGAACTCCTCTGCATACTCCTCAACAGACCTATCACCCTGCTCTAACTACTCAAACTATACCAGATTATGGGTCTTCACCCCTTTAGTAATGAACTCATCAATAAGACCCTACCGAAACTCAGCCCATGAGGATGGATGCTCACCATAAAGCCTGGACTCCATCCTCCTAGAAAACCAGGTCCATACCTTACCCTTCAGTAATAGCCCAACCAGCTCAACTGCTCTCAACTCAGAACATGGTAGTCTCCTCACTACCTTCTCTACCTCCTCCAAGAAATCCACAGGGTCACTACCTCTGTCTCCCCTGAACTTAGGCAAGTTTAGCTTCAGAAAGATAAACATCGATACACCACCATCCTCAATCACTCTACGGCCTCCCTGTATATCAGGCTCCCTCTGAACCCCTACTGGCTGCATAGGAGCCGGACCCAATGGAACTGCCTCTGGTATTACAGGTGGAGGCACTATTGTTGAAGCTGATGGCAGAGGTATATGCTGACGCTTCCGCCTCAAATCAGCCAACTCTTTCCGTAACTCCATCAATCCCCTCATCATCTCTACTCTCCAGGGGTCATTGCCCCTCTCTGTATCCTCTATAGTCCGTCAAAATCTAGACGGACCCTCTGATACTGCAATCTCCCTCACCAATGACTCATTAGAGGCAACCTCTACCTCTATGGTATCTTTGTCCCTATCATCAGACATCTCTGTAATCTGTCGAGAAAAATGGAAACATACTCAGAATATGACAGAATCGCAGAATAATAGCATATAACAGATGATAATAACAAAAGATGTCAAAAGAAATCCTATGCTCTATGGTATACTTAATTCTACCCCATTTTGTACTTAGTCACTATTCCTCTGTAATTCAGGTACTATTCATCTGTAACCTAAATTTCACTGTCTGTAACCTAGAGCTCTGATACCACCTTTGTCACGAGCCGTTTTCGAATCGCAATGGTCCTAGGACATGGGAGATGCCAATGGTGACTGGTACCCATAGAACCCAGTATCACATGCACAATCTATAAACCACAATATATTATCAATTTTAGTTAGTTACCATCCATTCTGTTATTCTATAATTCATTATGTAATTTACTGCAACTGGCTGTAATAATCCATATATCATATCATATAATCATCATATAACTCATCATATCATCATAATATATATACATGTTCATTTCTTAGCTAACTCATACATATCCCATGGAGCAGCTAGATTATGAACATCAAAATATACAAAATCAGAATATATACATCAATACTATAGGCAGAAATCCTCGGATGACAGACGACAGGATTCTGCTATCTACTCCTCTCCTGAAATAGGTAAACAAAGAAAAGGTGAGTATATAAGACACTCTGTGAATCTATATACATCAACAAATAAATAGTAGGTAATAATGGAGCAATGTACTAATAGGTCAGATACAATATACAAAATCAATATTAGGTTACAGAATAGCCAAGGAATAAAACATAGGCTCGGTATCATATGGAAAGATAGATAAAGGGATGGACTATATGAAATCATACAATCTCCAGTAGAATTAGTATGGACCATATGTGAATATATAGTCTCCAGTAGCATATCAATATCAATGAGCATAAGATTGATCAGGCCTTATGGCCAGGACCATAACTCCTCCTAGCTAGGGTACCAATAATACAATGTGCACATTGCCGATAGTAATTTCCCACTACCCTATCGGATCGGTAGCTCTGTCAAGCCACATTAGGATCAATATAAAGAAACAACATATCAATGGATACCATTATGCAACATTGGCATCCTTTATATCAATAAGCTCAATATCAGTCAATCAATTATCAATAGGATTCATGGCATTGTAATAGGTGACATACGGACAATGGTACATGGTTTGGCAATCAATAAAGACATGGAACAAAAGTTGGTTCGGTAAAGGAAAATGGTAGGCCAATTGGCATACCAACATCGCTGGTGACAATGGCATTCAAATGGTAGGCCTATGGAATGCAAATAATAGGCCAAAGCCAAAATGAACTAGGCATTTTCACAAACACATGGTGGGCATACAATGGCAAGCCAATAGGTTAGGTTAGGGTGCAAAATTGACTTGCCCAATTCAATCAATAACAAGCCACATTGGCAATAATAACATAGGCAACAAAGAAACAATATAAAACAATATCAAATGGGATCAAATTGGCTATGGAAAACAAGGCAAAAATCAAGCAAAATAAGGTAATATGAATAGTAATTGAGGTTCGGCCAACAATGCACTTTCATACAAGGTTTCAATTTTCAATTTCAACATAATAGGCATGTTAAAGAATGCATATAAGACTCACTTAAGCTTCCAAATAGCTTTGGAAAATTCAATTCCACCCAATTTCACCAAATGAGCCAATAGGCACACCTTTGTCAAAACTTGAATTCTACACCAAACCAATCATCAATTAGTTACCTATTCACTTCCAATTAACATATTCTAATATCAATTAACAAAAACTAACACTAATTGACATAGCTAAGGCTTACAACTTCCATTAGGTTTAGCAATTTAGGGATTTCTATCAATTTGCATCAATTGATGCAATTTAACTAAAAACCCATGTAATTCATCATCCAAATCATCCAAATAAATAATAAAACCAAACAAAACAATTGGTTACCTCAAATGGGATGAAGGGCCGAAATCCTTGATAAGATAATCCTTGAATTCCTTTAGCTTTCCAAGCAATCTATGGATAAAGATAGATAGAACTAGATGAATAAGCAAGATTTCTATCAATTTACTGAAGAAATTTTGTGAGAATGAAGAAGAAAATGGAGGAAGAATTAAGGGAGGGAGGTTCGGCCACCATGGAAGAGAGAAAAAAGATGATAGAAATTGTTTTAAGTGTGAAATATATATTAAAATCAATTTGGTAAATTACAACTTAATCCCTGAACTTCCATAAGTTACACTTTAATCCCAACTTCTTCTGTAATTTATTCTGACAATTTTGTCAGGATTTGGATTTCAAAGTGAGGAGTCAATAAGCTTATTTTAATTTATATTTATTTATAAAAATGATTTTAGAGTCATTCTCCGATGGACCAATTTTCACTATTCACCTTAAAATTCCTTATATTTACGATTTTGCCATTGGTTACTTTTTCAATGTTCCTAAATGTTTTTCACCTCTTTCTTTTTACCAAAATTACACATGCTTTATAGTGATCTTTACCCCCAGGTCAACTTCAGAAATTCTTCTGTTGACCGGACTGCTAATTTCTCGGCAGTATTTTCGACACCGTCACTTTCCTGAAAAGTAACTAGTTCGCTTTCTAACTATGTCTCTAAAATTATTTTCCATCATTTCAAGACTTTTGAACCACATACTGAGAACTAAATCATGCATGTATGTTAGAACTTTCTAGGGTATTACACAAATACACAAACGTTAATAAAATTAGGGACAAAGTTATTGCTATTTGGATTTTGCATCATGTTACAAAATTCCTTTTATTTTCAGAATTTTATGAAAAATAAATGATTCTTTTCCATTTTAGAAAAACTTTAAAAGAGATAGTAATAGTGATATGTTTTTCTATATTTTTTATAAGTAGCTTTTGTTAGGGGAGATGGAGATATATAAAAATTACAAGAAAGCTTTTGTTATTCAAGTTTGGCAAGTTTGGGAGATTAGGAAACTTAAATACAAAGCTAGAGAATCCCATTTTTAACTTAAATAGAAAGCCAGAGAATCCCATTTTTACTTTTTTCCATTGAAAAATGGAATCCAATTTTCTTGAAGTTAATGTACCCTTAATTTTCTTTATTCTGCTGATGTCATTTGATAGGGCTGATTATGCTTTTATCGTAGTAATAAGAGAGATTTTAGATTTTAAAATTTTGTTCCTAATGTGAATTATAGAATTTTGTGTTGTCAAGAATAAGTAGGATCAATTTAGTTGTTTCATTAATTTATTTACAAATAATCTCAGCAAAAATGTAAAAATGATAGTTTTAAGAACATGAACTACTGTTCTTCATATTGAAAAATATAATGTGAATGAAGTAAATGGGACAATCATCACATATAAATAGGTGAGATTTTTGTCATTTGATTAAATAGTTCTAACTTGGTTTCAAGAGGATTAAATAGTTCTTATTTGGTTGTTACTTCATTATCTAAATCTTTGTTACCACAACTTATTTGGTTGTTACTTCATTTTCTAAATCTTTGTTACCACAAGTAGTTGGTGTTATCACTGCTAGAGAGGCTTGGCAGAAATTAGCTAACATATATGCTTTTGGGTTTAGAACACAAATTCAACATTTGGTATGTTGCATCGTCTGGACAAAGGGAATGATTCAATTCCTGTGTATATGGATTGAGTTAAACAGTTTGCAAACCAGTTGGCTGCTTTACACAAAGCCTGGTTAATGAAGATGATCTTGTTGGTACTATAACAGATGCTCTTGGACCATAATATCGTCCATTTTTGAGTTCTTTGGATGCTACATTAAAGTCAGTTTCATATGATGATCTCTATGGCTTGCTTCTTAGTGAGAAGCAACAATTGTTGTTTGATTCAACTGTATTTGATCAATTTACACCAACTACTCATTATAACTCCACTCGATCTCAACATCATCTTGGTATTCATTATGGACAGAGGAATACTAGGAATATTGGTCGTGGAGGTGGAGGTTCTTCAAGACAATCTAGTTCTCATGGTGGATGGTTCAGTATTGGGTGAGGGACTGGTGGTCAATTCACTTTTTTCTTATTTAGGTATATATTATGGTGGTCATTCTTCTGCTATTCAATGCCACAATTGTCATGGTTTTGGCCATATTGCCAAAACTTGTTCTAGTCTTAAACAATCTTCAACAAATTGAACAAAATACATCTAGGCCAACTTCTCATCTTGCTTTCACTGATTTTGGTACCTCATAAAATTATATTATAGACTCTGGAGCAAACCATCATCTAACTATGAATTTGGAAAACTTGTCTATCAGTAATGATTATAATGGTTCTTATTTCATTATTAGCAATGGTAAGTCTTTAACTATTTCAAAAATCGGTTATACTACTGCTTCTCCCAATTTAAGTATGATTAGTTTGAATAATATTCTTTATGTTCCACAATCCTATGAAAATTTATTGTCCATCACTGCATTCACTAAAGCTAGTTCTATTTCTAGTTGAATTTTTCCTGATTATTTTTCTGTGAAGGATATCCATACAAAGCAGTTGATTTACCGAGGTCATAATAAGGGAGGTCTTTACAATATGCTATTGAATCTCTCCAAGTCACAATCTTTGTCTCCTTTTCATGCTTTTTTATCACCATTGTCTACCTAGCATGCTCGTCTTTGTCATGCTCATTTACGATCTGTCAGTTCAGCTTTGGAAAATAGTCATATTAAATTCATCAAAAATAACGTTTCATCTTTATGTCATACATGTAATGTGAGTAAAGCTCACAAACTTCCTTTTCCTGATTCGAAATATAAGGTTAGTAGGCCACTAGAATTAATCTGTTATGATGTTTGTGGTCCTTCTCCCGTTGCTTCAATTGATGGTTCTCGTTATTATTTGATATTTGTTTACAATTATAGTAAATATACTTGGATATATTTTTTGAAACAAAAATATGAAGTATTGAATGTCTTTATCAAATTTTGTCATGTGGTTTAGAATTTTTTTGAAATAATAATTAAATCCTTTCAAGCAAATTGGGGGGAAGGGGTTGAGTGAATATCAAGCCTTAACTAAATTCCTAACTGAAAATGGTATAACCCAAAGAGTTTTGTGTTCTCATACACCTGAACAAAATGGTTGTGCTGAAAGGAAACATAGGCATATAGTTGCAATTGGTTACACATTATTACATCATGCTTCTATACCTTTTCAATTCTAAAGTCATGCCTTTGAAACAACTGTCTATACTATCAATAGATTATCTGCTTCTCAAGTATTGTTTAAATCTTTATATGATCTACTTGTTGGTACTATGCCTAATTATTATGAACTTCGTATATTTGGTTGCTTGTGTTTTCCTTAGCTTAAACCATATGCTAAGAATAAGCTTAAATGTGCTATAGACCTTGTGTTTTCTTGGGCTATAGTAAAATTCATAAGGGATATAAGTGCTTTGATCCATCCAATAATAGACTGTATATCTCACATCATGTCATTTTTTATGAACGCGTTTTCCATTTAAAGTTGGAAGTGATGGTTTCTCCAGTGTCTACAAGTCCCCAACACCTATCACTAATGTTCCTTTATTTTTATCACCTACTCAAATGAATAACAGTAAGAAAAGCCTAATGGGACCTAAACTTGATACATTACCAATTCAAAATACTGGACTTTCATCATTATCTGTTACTACTGGGAGCAACATACCAAGTAATTTGTCTTTACTTCCTTCACAAGCTACTGCCTCCTCTTAATTGGTTTCACCATGCCATCCTAGCACCACATTTCCTACCTGAACCCACACCTCAGCTTGTCCTAGTCCATTCTGAAACCCACCTATAAACATTTCTACACCTATCCAATCTTCTATTCAGCCCACAGCTGTCCAATCTTCTATTCAGCCCATACCAGAACCAAGCCAGCCCAAATTACACTTGTCCACCCAACCTGCACCTGAACCTAATTTGAATGAAATGCCTGTCATACAACCTGTGCATACATCACCTAACCATTTGCACACTTCAAGCCCCAAACTTATCCCCTCTTACCAACAAATCTCACCTGACAGTCCACCTTCGTCCATACCTCAACCATTAAACACAAAAAATCATTGCCTTATATAAAGCGATTTAATTGTCAATTTTACCAAATATGATGTTTTATATTTAATTGCTCCATCACTGAATACTAACCCCATCATTACTAGACCCATCTAATGATGTTCCTTAACCAATTCAACCTCAAACATCCCCATGGTCACTCGTTCATAAGCCAACACATTGAAACTAAAAATTATTTTTAATCTTTTGGTAGTAGCTTCACCGTTCTCCACCCTAACCTATATATCCAAGCTAGTAAAGATAGTAATTAGAGGCAAGCAATGATAGAAGAATACAATACTTTAAATCAAGATGGTATTTGGGAGTTATACCATTTCAACCTAGTTATAATATAGTAGCCTGTAAGTGGGTGTTTCAAATCAAACAAAAGTAAGATGGTACTATAGACCACTATAAAGCTCGATTGGTAGCAAAAGATTATCATCAACAACCAGGTATTGATTTTTTAGAAACTTTTTCACCTGTGGTCAAACTAGCTACAATTTGTCTTGTACTTGCTATTGCGGTCAATTCTAGTTGGCAATTTCGTCAATTAGATATCTCCAATGCTTTTCTTCAATGGAACACTTGATGAAGTTGTTTATATATCACAACCTCCTAGCTTTGTTGATTGTGATAAGCCTACAAATGTTTATTGACTTAAACGCTCATGTATAGTCTAAAGAAAGCCCCAAGACAATGGTATAGTTGTTTAACTACTGTGATGCTTAAGTTTGACTTTCAGAAATCTAATACTAATGCTTCCTTATTTATTGTCGCAATGGAGATTATATTTTGTATTGCCTAATTTATGTTGATGATTTTTTGCTCATGGACAATAACAATTCCCTTATAGTTATATTTATTGCTTATCTCAAAAGTAATTTTCAACTTAAAGATTTGGAAAAAATGGACTATCTTTTGGAAATGGAGGCTACTTAGACAAAATCTAGTTTGCTTTTGACTCAAAAAATTACACTCAAGATCTTTTGGACAAGGTAAATATGCATAAAAGTACACCACTTTTAATCCTAGCAATTCCAAGTGACAAATTGGCAATTGGTGATAGTGAACCAATGGAAAATTCAACTTTATATCGTAGTATTGTTGGTGGTTTATGGTATTTAAATCTCACAAGGCCATAAATTTCTTTTGCTGTAAATAAAATCTCTTAATATATGCATAGTCCAACTGAAAAGCATTGGATTGCAGTCAAAAGAATACTGCATTATTCGATCTTTATTGCATTATGGTCTTCTTTTTATACCAAGTTCATCCACTCAATTATATACATATTCTGGTGCTGACTATGCATGTTGTCTTGATGACACAAAATCCACAACAGGTTATGTCATTTATCTTGGCAATAATCTAATTTCTTAGGCATCTAAAAAGCAACGAATAATTTATCATTCCTCCACAAAATCTGAATAAGGTTAATTATAATTAGGTCCCTGTATTTTGGCCGATTATATTAAAAAGTTCAAGTGTTTTCAAAATTATATTAAAAAGTCCCTGCATTTTGGCTTCGTTAAACTATAAGGTCCTTCCATATATTTTTGGCCTCTTTTCTATTAGTCAAACCTACAAAAGTTAAATTTTCATTAAAATATTTATTATAATGTCCAAAATACCCTTCCATCTTCTTCCTACAACTAATTCAACAAAATCCTAAAATTACAACTCAACCAAATCACAAATCTCCATTGAATTCATTCCACTCAAAATATTGTTGCGAAGGTTGAAGATATCTTTTTTCAATCTAATTTTCACCTAAGACTTTTGCAGAAATGAGTTTATATGAAGTTTTAGTAGCAGTTTGGGTGTCTGCAAAACATTACTGGCTGCAATTGTGACCTATGAGCAAAGAACTGGTCAGAAAATTAGGCAAACAAAAGATGTTTAGCTACTATTTTTGTATGTTGAAAACCACCAAGTCCATGTAAAAAATTATTCTCATTGCTTTTATCATATGACTTGCTGATATTATCTCTTCTCCTATGTAATTACTGCAGATGATTTGTTGTTCCTACACTTTAGTAGTTTAATCGAGCCAAGTGTTTGGGTCGAATCACTAGCTCCACCATCACTCTCGCCTCTCTCCTATCCTTTCTTCAGGAGTCCATCCTCTTATCAATTAATTCCTACACCATATTGGCTTCTTTATCATCCTCATCGTACTTCGTCGACGCAAACAACCCAATGTCGTTCCTTTCAAATTTATCAAATTTTTTATTCTCATCGTAATCTTTATCATATCCATCATCCTCATCTTTATCATATCCATCATCCTCATCTTTTTCTTCACCTCCTTTTCCTTGCCCATAAATGATTCTAGGCCCAGAACTGGCCACTCCTTCAATGGTAGTAGTGGATCGATAAGGAAGATTAGGAGCAGCACGGGTTAGACCAATATCGGATCAGGTAGTGAACCCATAGTACCACGATTGAGACCAGCGACATAGTTAGGTGGAGGCTTAGAATTTAGAAAATCAAGGTGGGGCTTTGGTGGACCACTAGGAGGTTGAGTACCGCCAAGGAAGGGGATATACAAGGTAAGGGTAGAGCAAGGGGTGATGCCCAGTTGGGAAAGGAGAACAAAATAAGAATTTTCAATATTGTTGGGGTTAAAACAGGGATTAAATGATGACAATAAAAAGCATAGGTGAGAGATGGGAATTTGAGATTAGAATTGAATGTGGTGTTTAAGGGCGACAAAAATGGTGGTATTGGGACTAAATTTGGGTAAGTAATTTTATTTTTATTCACAGATTTATTTTTTCTTTTTCATTTTCGGTTGTTGATATTTGCTTGGTTTTGGATATTTGAAAAATTAATTTGTGGTGGTGGGTTGGTGATGGTGTGGTGTTGGTGATGAAAATAAAAATTTTTGTTTGGTTGAGAGTAACGGCATTTGAGTGAAAATTAGATTGAAAATGAGGGGTATTTTAGACTTTTTACATAGATTTAACGGATTTTGTAACAGAAGGATCTTAAAAATATAAGGACTTTTTAGTATAATTTTGAAAATATAAAGACTTTTTAGTATAATTGGCCAAAATACAGGGACCCAATTGTAATTAACCAATCTGAATATCATACATTAGCAACCACAACTTCTGAATTGGTTTGGCTTCAATCTCTCTTAAAAGAACTTGGCCATCGTATCTCTACTCCAATCTTATGGTGTGATAATATAGGAGCCACGTACTTAATTGCAAATCTATTTTTCTATTGAAGAACTAGACACTTGGAATTGGATTTTCATTTTGTTAGAGATAGAGTGGCGAAGAAGGAATTAAAAGTGGCCTATATTTCTACATATGATCAACTGGAAGATATTCTTACAAAGTACGTGGTACGATTGGATCAAATAAGCCTTTAGTACATGGACAACTGTGTGGACTAATGGGCTTATCAGTCTTGATCATTATAAAGGATGATGCTATGACATCAAGCCCGTTGTTGGAGAAGAAAATCAATATATTACTTATGCAGTTTATTAAATAAATAAAAAAGAAGTTGTAACAAAAAGTGCAGTTAATCCTGCTGTGAATTAAGCTATTATTGCGAAAATAGGTGAATACAACCATCATTAAGAATTTCATTTTTCACCCAATAAAAAAAATCCTTCAATTCTCAAATAAAAAAAAAGAATAGAGGAAATCATATTTTTATACAATATCTTAATTGAATTATCCGCCCTACTACTGGAGATTTAGATAAGGACATGGGTCTCCGAGATCCTTTCGATGACCTATGTTGTATTGAACGGATATCTATATGATCTGATAGATTTCGTAAAGCACGCGGTAGTAACGAAACCGGCGAAAGTATACAAAAAATCACAGTATAGTTGAACTCTTCTTTGGTGTCAAGATAATACAAACAAAAATTTTTGTTATTGAGAGACAAGTTGAAGGTTTATTCAAACATGTACAACCTGCAGGGGCATGATAAAGTTATTATGTGATAAGGATTGTGTTTAAAGTAATTTAGATAGATATGGAATTCTTGTAAGGGTTATCAACTATTATAACTATCATGTATTTGATATAATCTTGTATATAATCTATATACCTATTGGATTATTGTACGGGAATACAAAATACATTTATAAATGAAGTTGTGTTGTTAATTTACAATTGTCATTGTTGTGTTAATCAAGATATAGAGGCTTATCACTATTGCCATTGTTAAATGCTAAAAGCTTAGCCTCAGGGGAGGAAGATGATCAAGCTCTAGAAACAATCCTCAGGCTTTACAATACAATATAAGAACCAAAATATCCATGAAGTATCCAATATAATCTGTAATGAATGTAGATGTGTTTGCAATTTCTTTTCATAATGAGTGCTAAAAACTTTTTCAATATTGCATTCTCTTTACCTTCTCTAATGGCGGGCCTGGCTTAAGGAGGGCCCAGGTCCTCCCAAACCCAAACCTATATATATAATTGAACTACATTCTTAAAATGCTAGCATATGAATTATTAATTTCAAGTGTTGATAGATGAAATAATATGAAAAAATAAAAGAAAATTAATATTTCTTTTTTATATTTTTAAAGATTAAAAAGCTGTCTATTTATTTAGTAAAAAATAATAAATTTGGATGAAGACTACTAAAATATTAAGGTGGTATTTAATAATTAAGAGTTGAATTTCTCTTAATGGTTAAGAGATCTGAATAGTTTAGAGGTCTGAATAGTTTAGAGCTTAATGTCTCTTAATTATTCAGACTCTAGTGTAAGTCTGGTCCATTAAGAGCTGTTAAGAGGTTATAATATTTTTACTAAACAACCACAACCTCTTTCCTATTAAGAAGCTGTTTCATTAAGAGGTTATTAAGAGCTAATAAAACACCCCTTAAGTTGAGGTATTAGTAAAAAATAAAAAATGCTCTCTATTTATATTAGAATTAATTTTTAAAGAAAATGATAGTAATAGTTAGTTTTAGTATACTCAAGTATTAATTCATACAAAGAGGAGAGACAAGTTTTTCCTCTTAAAATTTACAAGTGATTTTCTACAATTGTTATAGAGGATGCATATAATTAATAATTGAATAATGCTTAAAGGAACGACGTATAATCATCATCTTTTTCAAGTGTTAATGTGTAGATAGTATAAAGTGACCAAATCAAGCCAAATACACCAAGAAGTATCTATCCAAGAATGTTGTTGCTTAACTTAAATGGAAGTTCAAGTCCTTTTTGTGCTCATTCTCTCATCTACCAATGCTATAGCTGACCCTTTTTTTATTGTCATTGTTGCGGCTGCTGCTACTGCTACCATCATTGACCTAACCATTATTTTGTAGGCTTGGGCTTTAATTTTTGCCACCTTATTTCGTTTTCCTAGATCCACCACTGACTTTCTCCATATTATTAAAACATGTGGCATGATTTAAAACTACTAAAAATTAAATAGTCTAGAAAAGTTTCAAAGGTATTATTGTTATATTTGTCAATTTTTAGAATAGTTTTATTTATATACCTTTTAACCTTATTTTGTCTTTTTTAGATTAAAAGTTTATTAAGGTTTCTTCAAATGAAAAATTAAAATTTTTTTATTTAGTTATTATATATTTAATTTTATTAAAATTATGACCAATTACTTTGATTAAAATTGAATTAGATATTATTATTTTAATGATAAAAAAGTTGTTTCCAACTAAGTTTATTTTCTCTTGTAAATGTAGTCTTTTTTCTTTTCTTTGAAGACTTTGCCATTAAAATTCTTTTTAATGTTCTAGTAGAGGGTTCTTTAATATAATTATTGGATTATATCCAATAATTTTATTTTTATAAAATAATAAAAGGTGATTAGTTTTAATTTTAATATTTTTTTTAATTTTAGAAATTTTAATTTAATTTAAATAGCGAGCGCGACGTTTTTCCTGTTTTGAGCCTTGAGCTACTGGACTTATTAGAGTCCTTAGTTGCGAGTGTGATTACTTTATAATGGCTGTGACTTTTGTGTTGCAGCTGCGACTCCTTCAGTATTGGCTGCAACTTTTATGCAAACCTGCAACTTAAATTTGTTTTGTGCATATCTCAATTATGCTTCGCTTAGCATATGCACTCTTTAAAATGTGTTAAACCTATGATTAATCACTGGTCATATTTTCTCATGTTTTGATCAACTCAAATAAATTGTTAGCATAATTAGCACATTGAAATATTTTGTTATCATCAAAATCAACATTAAATCCAAGGAGTCCAACAATTTATATGCATATGTGGTTAATTATTTGAATATTCCACTTACCAATGCTTACCAATTATTGAGATTAATTTTCTTGAAACTAAATTTAAAGAGAGTTTCACACCACTAAAGCATTGTAAATTGAAATATTCTCACCTTTTATTTAAATATGCACTGGATTAATACATTTCTTTATATTGAGGACAATGTGAAATTTAAGTATGAGAAGGAAATAAATAAATTTTTATTTTTATTGCTTTATTTTCTTTATTTGTTTAATTTTGTTAAAATTAAAAATTTTATATAGAATATATATTTATGTTACTCACCTCCAAAAATACAAAATGAAGAAAATAATTTATTTTCCTAGCAAAGACAAAATGAGTGATCCAACTCCTCACACTCTTTTTCCTTTTATTTTCTTCTTGAAGCTATAACACAAATAGAATATATTTTAGTATTAAACCAATACTCAATTATACAATTCTAAAGTTAATTTTGAAAAATCCCCTTTGATTCTTAACATTTTGGTTTTCATAGTCCTGCTTCTTTTATTCATATCTTAAGTTATACCTATCCAATTGCTTCAATTCTTTTTTTTTTACTCAAACTAGATATCTGAGGTTCTAACATATCTAAAAATTAGATTTTTTTAGACTCTATACAATTTATAGTGAAATTTTGAACACAGACTTTAAATCTATAATCTCCCCTACAACTTCTATCCGAACACTCCTCACTATTTTGCTTATAATTCACTGTATAGTTATTAAATTGCTTTTCTGTTTTCATGAGATTTTAGAAAAACACAGGAGAAGATTTTTCATGTTTTGAGTTTCTCATGAATCATAATATAACGTCCTCAAAATTATAAAACTGAGTAGTTTCTTTCAGCACAAATCCTAACTCGAGTCAGCCTAACTCAGTAGTCTATATCTCTCAACAAAGTAAGAATTTAACAAAATATTCTTAAAGAAAAATAATTTAGACATGTATATTTACAATTTTTATGTTTAAAGAATCTTCAAATTCTAATTCTAAGGACATGAAAACTTAGCCCTAAGATTCTATCAAGTCACAAAAAATTTAGAATTTTCAAGGATTAGCTTTTAATTTAAAATTAAACCTCTAAATTATCAATTAAACTCATTAAATTGAATTATGGAGTTAGATGAAAACATTACCTCTTAAAGTTTTGAATAAAATTTTCCTTAAATCTCTAACAATTTTGAAGAAGAGAAGATTTAAAGATGAAGGTATGAAAATTATTGAAAATGGAGAGGTAATTTGAATAAGAAATAAATTGATCTAAATTTTAAAGAATTTTTATGGTGAAATTTTGGCCAAGAGAAGAGGAAGAAGAAGATGATAATAATTTTTCTTCTAATTATATTTATTTATAATAATTACTATCCAATTAGAATTTTTTAGGAAAAGAAAATTTAAGTAAAATAAAAATGAATTGAACTTAGCCTATTTTTGTGTCTAAATTAATTTAGGTAAAATTAAACAATTTATATTTAGTGGAGAAGACTCCATTGGCCGGCCACCTTGCTCTATTTATTTATTTTTTATTTTTTTAATGATTGGTCAAAGTTTGACTCCATTTCTTCAAAATTACAAATTTTCTATTTTATTCTTCTTATTCTTCTATTTTTTTTTTTACTTCTCTACTAAAGCATTTAGATTTTATTAATTTCAATTCTATTTTTAACTTATTCATTCTTGATTCAGTTTTAGGTGTGCGAAAAAAAATTGGATAAAAGAATATTTTAGAATTTATTAAAAATCAAACACCAAAGGGTGTTCAAACTTAGATTTTTTTTAAGCCTTTTAATTGATTAAACTAATTAGTACTCTTTCTAATTCCATTTAATTCTCTAATTATTTTTCCAAGATATTAAGCTACACGACTTAAGTTATCTATAATTAATTCTAAGCAATGCACCTTTTAGAATTTATAAAAATCATCTACCGATGCTAGCTTCTCGTAACTAGGTTTTAATCATTTTAAATTTTCAATTAGGGTTGTTACATTATACCCCCTTATAATAAATTCATCATTGAATTAAAAAATATACTTATCTCATACAAAAAATAACTGGGGGTACTTCTGTCGCATGTCTGATTTGGTTTCCCAGGTGTACTCTTCTACACTTTGATTCCTCCATAGCACTTTCACCATTGGGATTTTTTTATTTCTCAACCTTTTTACTTGTTTATCTATAATCTGAACAAGAATCTCCTTATACGATAGATCTTCATCCACCTCTATCTCTTGTATTGGAAGAACATGTGACGGATCCGGTATATACTTCCTCAGCGTAGAAATATTGAAGACTGGATGTACGTGGCTTAAGCTCGGAGGAAGAGCTAAGTGATATGACATATTTCCAACTCTATCAAGCACTTCAAATGGTCCCATATATCTAGGTGACAACTTTCTTTTTTTGCCAAATCTCATAACACCTTTCATAGTGAAAATTTTAAGAAATACATGGTCACCAATACAAAAATATACATCTTTTCTCCTCGAATATGCTTGACTTTTCTACAGACTGAAAGCAATCTTCATTCTTTCTCTAATAATTGGCACCTTCTTCATTGTTTCTTGGATCAATTCAGGGCCTTCAATTGCCTTCTCTCCTGGCTTAATTTAACAAATTGGTGATCGACACTTCCGGCGATATAGTGCTTCTTATGGTGCCATACCAATGGTGGAATAATAACTATTATTATATAGAAACTCCACCAAAGGTAAATACTTATCCCAACTGCCTCCAAAATCTAGAACACATAATCTCAACATGTCTTCCAATGTTTAGATGGCTCTTTCCGTTTGTCCATCCGTCTGTAGATAAAACGCAGTGCTAAAATTCAACCATGTACCTAATGCCTCTTGAAATTTCTGACAGAATCGTGAAGTGAACTGAGTACCTCTATCCAAAATGATGGATATTGGCACCCCATGCAACCTTACAATCTTGTCAATATACAATTAAACATACTAAGCTATTGTATAAGTCATTTTAACTTCCAGGAAATGTGCTGACTTTGTAAGTCGATCCATAATGACCCAAATAAAATCATATCCCTTTACATTTCATGGCAAGCCAACAATAAAATCCATAGTTACCAGTTACCATTTCCACTTTGGCAGTTCAGTCTCCTGTAATAAACCTGAAGGCTTATGGTATTTAAATTTTACTTGCTGACAAGCTAAGCAAATAGTCACATACTTAGCCACATCTTTCTTTAACCCTGGCCACCAATAAGTATTTTTCAATTCATGATACATTTTTGTTGCTCCAGGATGAACACTATATGGTGTATGATGAATCTCTTGCATAATTCAGTCCCGGAGTCCATCAATATTAGGTACACACCATCTACTCCCCAATTTTAATACCCTATTTTCTACGTTAAAGTTAGAAGACTTCTCAATTGATTTATCAACTACACATTTCTTCACATCATCTTTCAATTTCACCATAAACGAATCTTTGTCCTGTGAGGCTTTAATTTCATTAATTAGTATTGCCCTCACTTTAAAATGTGCAAACACAACATATGAATCTGTGACTTCAAACCGAATGCTCATGTTAAACAATTCTTTCAACTGCTTGATTAGTGATCTTCTATCTACAACTATATGCGATAAATTGCTTATCGACTTCCGGCTTAAAGCATCTGCCACTATATTTACTTTATCAAGGGTGATACAATATCTGGCTGTCACGACACAACCTGGGAGCCGCAACGGTCCTATACCACCCTCTAGGATAACTCTGCATGCCCTGACTCTCTGCAATATTGCTGGTTCCCTCTGGGGTGTTAGTGGCATCTCAGGTTGTACCACTGGCTGTACTGAAGGTGGAGGTGGCTGTTGTGCTACTGCAGACTGTGCTACCAAGTGAGTCCGGATAGTCTATAAAATCTCCTGTCTCATCTCCTGTATCTCCTATCTCTAGGTTGCATCACCCATCTAATCAGACTCAGTACATCTCTGTGACCGGGGTGGTTCAGAATGAGTCCTCCATATGGAACAGATGTATTAGAAGCAACCTCTGCCTCCTCACTAGATCCATGGAACTCACCCTCCTCAATAGGTCTAGCGTGCCTATTCACACTTTCTAACATCGTAGCACACTGTTACAAATCAAAACAAAACAATCCAACATGTAAAATAATGTTTATATCATAGGTACATGGAATTTCAAACAATGAAGAAGACTATTATTTTGATGATATAAGAGAATCCTATATTCCATGGTACTTCTATTGCTACTAATATGCAAACATTATAGGTTATAACAAACCTTTAGCTCTGATACCACCTTTGTCACGACCTAACCTAGGAGCCGCGACAGTCCTAGGGTACGGGTATTGCCTAGGCTACTACTACCATGAAGAACCCATCTATCTGTATGATATGGCAAGCAATTCAAATGTTCAACTCAAATTTAGCTTAATATTTCTATTGGAATTTCGACAGCATCTCCTCTAATATGAGACTATATCCCACTGTAGAAAATGCAAACAACACTCCCAATATAACTTTATTATCAACATCCAACTCAACCTCCAATATCAACTCATCATATATATATATATATATCAAACCATACACATCTATAGCATAGTTTATATGTATAACTAAAAAAAAATACAACCACACATATATATGTCTCTACTTAGGTTACAGTACCATGGAATCTCTAATAATGTATAAATATTTGCGCATACTGATTAAGACCCGAGTATTACATGATACAAGTAGCAAAATTCCAAGGCGAGGATAGATAGTGCCAATGGAATTCGAGTCTCACTGTGGCCGTAAAAAACAATGACAACTATGGGGGTGAGTATAAAAATAATCAGTGAATCTATATATATAAAAATGCAATAAATATTCATAATACCATGATCGCTCATAAATGACCAGCAGAAATAATATAAGATGGCAAATATGGGGTGAAACAAGTTTCCATATGAAGATCTAATGTATGAGTCAACTCTCATATGATATAACAGGATCGGGTCCAATGAAAAGTGTAATCGCACTGTAATAGCACAATTGTGCATAATCTGATGTACGTAAGGGAGATCAATCCTTACGGCTAGAGAATATAACACTCCTCCCTAGTAAGGGTCTAATGAATACCAATGTGTACATGGTCGATGAAATTACCCGCTACAGCATTGAGGTAGCCTTGTTATAATACCATATGGGTGTGTCTCAATAGAACAAAAAAAATAGCATAAATTCAACTCATATAGGGGTGGAACAATCCAATATATATCCATTATGAATAATAGAACAAGTTTAGGTCAAGTGATAAAAATGGGGTCTGTTTTGGGATTTTTGAGTAGTTTCTGGTTAACTATGCTATCAATGGATTTAAGTGGACTATAAGGTACCATTTTAAAGCTTAGAGAAATACTAGATGATTGGGCCATGTGGGGGTTCAATTGGCTTTTTAGGTTTCATTTAATAACCAGTCAAAGTTTAGGTCGATTTAAGTCATTTCGGTAGGTTTATTTAGGGGTAAAAATGCACTGTAGATATTTTAGGATATCAAGTGTTGGTTTATCATTCCAAATGACATATTATACGATATATGATGCAAATCATACATAATTATATATATAAACTCACCTTAAATGCAAAAAGTTCACTTTATGCCCCGACGCACGACTCGTAGGCCCTAACTGGCCCGCCGCTCGACACTCCCAGCTGGAGTACTCGAAGGTTCACCTGTTTCCATATATAACACTCCGGTAAGACTTATAAACATTACAAAACACATAATTCACATCAAAATATATCAAATATACACAATATACATCACATTACAAAATTAACACTTTTTCATTCCTTTATGCATCAAACACATTTCTATCACCATATTTCACTTACATTTCATATATTCATCACTATTATACCAAGTTAAGAACTTATACACACCTATTTCAACATTTCATATAATACATACACCTAATTACAAGTATACTTTCCAAGTAACTTATATCAACATCACTTTCATATCTAAACTTATGCATTTATATTTCATACACCATTTATCCATTTTCAAACCCTTCCTTCTCAATTGCTTCAACCTAACCCATTGAACCTATAACCTAAACATGGTATGACCTTGATGGATGTTCCTCCATTCCTTCATTTTTCAACATCAATCATCCAAATAACATAAATATACATCAAATGCATAACATTCAAGCATTCCAACCTATTAAACACCAACGTATCATTTCTTCTTTAAGCACCACACATTTCGACCTACCTAGAAAACCAACCAAATGGATTTATTTCCATCAAATGGCTACTAATTCATCACAAACACATCAAATACATCACATTTGAACGAAAACTCCATCAAATTAACACAATTGAATCTTACCTCTTCCAAGTTAGGGTTTCTTCCAAATTTTTGATTTTCTTTCAACCTAAACACATATTTGATACAAATTAACATCAAGGAACATCTAAAGATTGAAATTGAATCAAAAGAATGCTAAGAACACTCACTTCTTCAATAGTTCTTTGAAATTTTTCAAGCTTAGATTTATCAACTTTTATTGATTTTTCTTTGATTCTAAGGTTATAATTGTGTTTAGGATGATGGAATTAACTAGTTTGAATAAGGAAATGAAAGAAAATAACTTGGTATCACTAAGATCAAAAGTGGCCGAAACTTGCTTAAGGAAGAAAAAGAAAAGTTGTATGAAAATGGGTAAGGTTGAAGAAGAGGTGTGAAAAATAAAGTTAAATATCAAGTTAATAATCCTATACATTGATCCTATAGTAAAAATTATGCAACCTAGCTTACTAACCATTCAATTCTTGATCTTTCCATTCAATGGTTTGATTTAGGTTAACTTAAAATGGTCACTATACACTTGCTTGCACCGAATAAGTCCATATACCTTAGGAAAAGACTATACTACCCCTAGTTCAAATTTGATCCCTTTTCAGTTAACCTTCCCCGTAATTATTTTCTACCGGCTTTAATCATTCATATGACATTACACCTCTATTTTCATGTCCTAATATTCTCTTTTACCATCAAATATAATATTAATTTCCACTAAAAACTCAAAGGGTGTGAAATGACCATTTTGCCCCTAGTTCACCAAAAACCTAATTTTACCCGATTGCTTTCTAACAATCTTTTAACCTCCTCTAATCTTACAAACACATTATAAAACATGCATACTTATCAAATTCAAGCATAAACATATAGCAAATCACAACAATCAAGTCAAGTCAAAATTCCCCAAGGTAGCCCTTTGTGGTTCAGGTTCTAGGTTTTGACTAAGGTGTTACATTGGCAGTTATAATCCTTCTCCAATTCAACCCCTCGCCGTTGCCGTGAAGTCAAATCCCTTTGTTGAAGGATATATTGAAGGCTTTTATTGTTGGTGAAGATTTCACACATTTACCCATACAAGTAATGCCTCCAAATTTTTAAAGCAAAGACCACTGTTGCCATTTCTAGATCATGTGTGGGATAGTTTACTTCATGTTTCTTCAGTTTTCTAGATGCATAAGCAATCACCTTTCCATGCTGCATCAGTACACATCCAAGTCCTACACGTGAAGTGTCAAAGTAAACAGCAAATCCGCTGGTGCCTGACGACAATGCTAATATTGGAGCTATAATGTGACAAGTGACAAGTTTTGAGCTTCTAAAAGCTCTCTTCACAGACAATGCCCTTGAAATTTCTAACATACATGCATGAATTAGTTCTCAGTATATGGTTCAAAAGTCTTGAAATAATGGGAAATAATTTTAGAGACACAGTTAGAAAGCAAACTAGTTACTTTTTTGGAAAGCGACAGTGTCGAGAACATTGCGGAGAAATTTACAGTCCGGTCAACAGAAGAATTTCTGAAGTTGACCTGGAGCTAAAAGATCACTATAAAGTATGTGTAATTTTGGTAAAAAGAAAGAAGTAAAAAACATTTAGGAACATTGAAAAAGTAACCAATGGCAAAATTATAAATAAAAGGAACTTTAAGGTAAATAGTAAAAATTAGTCTGTCAGAGTTACAGAATGACTCTGAAACTATTTTTATAAATAAGTATAAATTAAAATAAGTTTATTGACTTCCCACTTTGAAATCCAAATCCTGACAGAATTGACAGAATAAATTACAGAAGAATTTGGGATCAAAGTGTAACTTATGAAAGTTGGAGGATTTAGTTGTAATTTTTCCAATTGATTTTTCTATATAACCATCAGTTAGACAAAATTTGGCCATCTTCATCTTCTTCCTTCATAAGTGGCTGAACCTTATTCTTCCATTTCTCCCTCCATTTTCTTCATTTCTCACAAAGTTTCCTTAAGAAAGTTGATAGAAAATTTGAGTATTAACTTAGTTCTTTCTATTTCTATCATTAATTTATAAGGAGAAGCGAAGGAATCAAAGGATTTAAAGCTTCACCATTTCGGGTTCTTCATCACCATTAGGTAACCAATTGTTTTGTTTGATTTTATTGTTTATTTAGATGATATTTAGGTTGAATTGAATGGGTTTTATGGTTAATTGCATCAATTAATGCAAATTGATAGGAATTCCTAAATTTCCCTAACCTAATGGAAGTTGTTTAATTTAGCTATGTCAATTAGTGTTAGTTAGTGTTAATTAATGTTAGAATATGTCAATTGGAAGTTAATAGGTAACTAATTGATGAATGGTTTGATGTAGATTTCAAGATTTGGCAAGGTTGCCTTATTTGGCTCCATTGGCGATTTATGGGGAAATTCAATTTTCCAAAGCTATTTGGAAGTTTAGGTGAGTCTTATATGCATCCTTTAACATGCCTATATCATTGAAATTGAGATTGGAATTCATTTGTGAAAGTGGAATGTTGCCTATTCACTATTCATTGCCCTTATATTTTACTTGTTTCCTTCATGTTTTCCTTAGCCATTTGATCCAATTTAATGTTGTTTAATCTTGCTTTTTGAATGCCTATTGTATAATTGCAAATGTGGTTTGTTGTTGGTTGAATTGGGTAAGTCAATTTTGCACCATAACCTAACCTATTGTATATCCATCATGTGTTAGTTCATTTTGTCTTTGGCCTATTGTTTGTATTCCATAGGCCTACCATTTGAATGCCATTGTCACCAGCAATGCTGGCATGCCAATTGGCCTACCGTTTTCCTTTGCCGAGCTAACTTTTGTTCCATGTCTTTGTTAATTACCAAACCATGTACCATTGTTTGTATGTCACCTACTACAATGCCATTGATCTTATTAATAATTGATTGATTGATATTGAGCTTATTGATATGGAGGATGCCATTGTTGCATGATGGTATCCATTGATATGTTGTTTTCTTATATTGATTCTTATGTGGCTTGACAGAGCTACCGATCCGACAGGGTAGTGGGAAAATACTATCGGCGATGTGCACATTGTATTATTGGTACCCTAGCTAGGAGAAGTTATGGTCCTGGCCATAAGACCTGATCATTCTTATGCTCATTGATATTGATATGCTACTTGAGACTATATGTTCATATATGGTCCATACTGATTCTACTGGAGATTGTATGATTTCATACAGTCTATCCCTTTATCTGTCTTTCTATATGATACCGAGCCTATACTTTGTTTCTTTGGCTATACTATGACCTATTATTGATTATGTACATTGTTATCTGACCTATTAGTATCATTGACCCATTGTTACCTATTGTTTATTGATGATGCATATAGATTCACTAAGTATCTTATATACTCACCTTTTCTTTGTTTACCCATTTCAGGAGAGGAGTAGATTGCAGAATCCTATCGTTTGTCATCCGAGGACTTTTGCCTACAGTACTGATGTATATATTCTGATATTGTATTATTATTTTGATGTTCATAATCTAGCTACTTCATGGGGTATGTATGGGTTAGCTAGGAAATGAACATGTATATATATTTATGATGATATTATGAGTTGTATGATGATTATGATGATATGATATATGGATTGTTACAGTCAATTGCAGTAAATTACAAAATGAATTACATAATAACAGAATGGATGGTAACTAACTAAAATGAATAATATATTGTGGTTTATAGATTGTGCATGTGATACTGGGTTCTACGGGTGCCGGTCGCCATTGGCATCTCCCGTGCCCTAGGACCGTCGCGATCCGGAAATGGGTCGTGATAGAGGTGGTATCAGTGCTCTAGGTTATAGACAGTGGAATTTAGGTTACAGATAAATAGTACCTGAATTACAGAGGAATAGTGACTAAGTACAGAATGGGGTAGAATTAAGTATACTATGGAGCATAGGATTTCCTTTGACGTCTTTTGCTGTTATCGTCTGTTATATGTTATTATTCTGCATTTTTGTCATATTCTGAGTATGTTTTCATTTTTTCTGACAGATTACTGAAATGTCTGACGATAGGGACAGAGATACCAGGGAGGCAGAGGTAGTCTCCAATGAGTCATTGGTGTGGGAGATTGCAGTATCAGAGGGTCCGTCTAGATCTTGACGGACTTCTGAGGATTCAAAGAGGGGTAATGACCCTTGGAGAGTAGAGATGATGAGGGGATTGATGGAGTTACGGAGAGAGATGACTGATTTGAGGCGAAAGCGTCAGCATGTACCTCCACCACCAGTTCCAGTAGTAGTGCCTCCACCTGTGGTACAAGAGGCAATTCCCATGGCACCGGATCTTATGCAGCCAGTAGGGGTTCAGAGGGAGCCTGCTATACAGGGAGGCCGTATAGTGATAGAGGAGGGTGGTGTATTGATGTTTAGCTTTCTGAAGCTAAACTTGCCTGAGTTTAGGGGAGACAGAGGTAGTGACCCTGTGGATTTCTTAGAGCAGGTAGAGAAAGTAGTGAGAAGATTACCATATTCAGAGTTGAGAGCAGTTGAGCTTGTTGGGCTGTTACTGAAGGGTAAGGCATGGACTTGGTTTTCTAGGAGGATGAAGCCCAGGCTTTGTGGTGAGCATCCACCCTCATGGGCTGAGTTTTGATAGGGTCTTATTGATGAGTTTATTACAGAGGGGGTGAAGACTCATAATCTGGTACAGTTTGAGCAGTTAGAGTAGGGTGATAGGTCTGTTGAGGAGTACGTGGAGGAGTTTATCAGGCTGAGTAGGTATGCTACTCATATTATTCCTACAAAGGCTGATTTGATCAGTAGGTTTCAGAGGGGTCTTCATGCTGCATTATATAATGCTTTACTGGCTACTGAGTTTACTTCTCTGACAATAGTGATTGATAAGGCTACTCAGATGGAAGAGAAGTATATGACTAAGAGGGCTAAGAGGGACCAGAAGAGGAAAGGGGTCCAGGATCTCAGATTAGGAGGGGGGAGAGCAGCTCCCATCCTAGGCAGATAGAGCTAGTGCCTCGATTTGATCAGAGGTCTACAACTAGTAGTCAGAGTAGGAGGATACAGAGTAGGGGACCACCAGTAGTTCATTCAGCACTTGTCTACTCTCAGGGATCTTCCAGACCAGTTTCATAGGCACCCAACATTCCTAGTTGTGGGTTTTATGGTCGGAGACATAGATGGGAGTGTTGGAGATAGACTGGTGCTTGTTTGAGGTGTGGCCAGCAGGGCCATTATGTTAACAGGTGTCCATTGAGGGCTGATCAGCAGCCGTCTGTTACAGTCTCTCAGCCAGTGGTATAGACGAGTCAAAACATGGGCAGAGAGGCTTCAGGTAGAGGCAGAGGCAGGGGAGGACAGGCTCTCAGTGGTAGTCAGGCCCCAGCTGGTAAGGGTCAGGGCAGAGTGTTTGCATTCAACACTCAGGAGGCTCAAAGATCAGACAATGTGGTCACAGGTACTATTATGATTCAGAATGAGATTGTAGATGCTTTATTTGATTTGGGTGCTACTCACTCCTTTGTGTCACCACACTTTGCACCTAAAATAAATAAGGAAAGGAGATTGTTAGATGTGCCCTTGATGATTACTACTCCTATAGGTGATAGTGTTGATGTGGATTATTATTATCCTGATTATGTGATTGAGATTAATGATAATATCTTGCATGCTGATCTGATTGAGTTGCATGTGTTAGAGTTAGATATTATTCTGGGGATGGATTGGTGTACGAGGCACTGAGCAGTTATTGACTGTTATCGGAATAGGGTTAGATTTCATCCTGAGGGGCAGCCAGAGTTTAAGTTTCAGGGTGATATTTAGGAGTTCTGGGTTAATATGGTTTCTGTTATCCAGGCCACGGGGATGATTAGGAAAGGCTGTTCAGCCTATTCAACATATGTGATAGATGTGCAGAGATCTTCTGTACAGCTTGATCAGATACCAGTAGTTTAGGAGTTTCCTAATGTGTTTCTTGAGGAGTTGCCAGGATTGCCCCCAGATATGGAGATTGAGTTTGAGATTGAGGTGCATGCAGACACTTACCCTATATCTATTACTTCATACATAATGGGTCCAGCTGAATTGAAGGAATTGAAGGTGCAGTTATAGGAGCTATTGGATAGAGGGTTCATCAGACCAAGCTGTTCTCCTTGGGGTGCACAAGTATTGTTTGTAAGGAAGAAAGATGGCTCTTTGAGGATGTGTATAGATTATAGGCAACTGAATAAGGTAACAGTGAAGAACAAGTATCCATTGCCTCAGATAGATGACTTGTTTGATCAGCTGCAGGGTGCCAGCCATTTTTCAAAGATTGATCTGAGGTCTGGGTATTATCAGTTGAAGATTATGAAGGGTGATGTACCTAAGACTGCTTTCAGGACTCGATATGGGCATTATGAGTTCTTGGTGTTGCCATTTGGGTTGACCAATGCACCAGATGCTTTTATGGATTTGATGAATAGGGTGTTCAAGTCATTTTTGGATAAGTTTGTCATTGTATTCATTGATGACATACTTATCTATTCTAGGAGTGAGGAGGAGCATGTGGAGCATCTGAGGATAGTGTTGCAGACACTTCGAGAGCATCAGTTGTATACTAAGCTATCTAAATGCCAGTTCTGGCTAACCGAAGTGTGTTTCCTTGGGCATGTGATATGCAAGGATGGGATTAAGGTGGATACTCAGAAGATTAAAGTGGTTGCTAATTGGCCTCAGCCTACTAGTGTTTCAGAGGTTCGCAGTTTTCTTGGTATGGTTGGATATTATAGGAGGTTTGTGAAGGATTTCTCTCGGATTGCTGCTCCATTGACTAGATTAATGTGAAAATAGGAGCGTTATGTATGGATTATTGAGTGTGATCGCAACTTTCAGACTTTGAATTATTGCCTCATCAGTGCTCCAGTGTTGGCATTGCCAATAGAGGGGGAGAAATTCACTGTGTATTGTGATGCTTCTCGAATTGGTCTGGGGTGTGTGCTGATGCAGATTGGTAGGGTAATTGCTTATGCTTCTCGTCAGTTAAAGAAGCATGAACCAAATTATCCGACATATGATTTGGAGATGGCAACTGTAATATTTTCATTGAGATTTTGAGACATTACTTGTATGGATCAAAATGTGAGATATATACTGATCATAAGAGTCTACAGTATATATTTCAGCAGAAGGATCTGAATCTTCGGCAGCGCAGATGGGTGGAATTACTTAAGGATTATGACTGTGAGATTCTTTACCAACCGGGTAAGGCCAATGTAGTGGCTGATGCATTGAGTAGGAAATCAATGGGCAGTCTAGCTCATATTGTGATTGGCAGGAGGCCTTTGATTCGAGAGATGAGAGAGTTGGCAGATTTGGAATGGAGTTAGAGTTGGGATCCCAGATCGGAACCTGGCTCCGATAGCCCAAATTCAGGTGAAATCACTATTGCTTAATGATATAAAAGTGGCTTAGGACAGGGATCCTTATCTACTGAAGCTCAAGGGAGAGGTACATAATGGGAAAATGATAGAGTTTATAGTAGAGGATGGGGTATTGAAGTGTGGGAAGTGCATATGTGTACCGGATTGTGATGGGCTACGGGATTAGATTATGAGAGAGGCTCACTACTCAGTATACAGTGTACATCCAAGGATTACCAAGATGTACCATGATTTGAGAGATGTATATTGGTGGCCTGGGATGAAGAGAGATGTAGCTCAGTTTGTGTCTAAATGCTTAGCCTGTCAGCAGGTTAAGTTTGAGCATTAGAAGCCATCAAGGTTACTTCAGGAGATAGAGTTGCCAGAGTGGAAATGGGAGCAGGTTACTATAGATTTTGTAGTAGGTGTACCGAGGACTTCGAGGGGTTATGACTCGATATGGGTGATTATAGATCGTCTGACGAAGTCTGCTCATTTTCTGGAGCTTAAGACCAGCTACACGACAGCTCAGTATGTACAATTATATGTAGATAAGATTGTGCGACTTCATGGATTTCCTTTGATGATTGTTTCAGACAGGGGTACACAGTTCACTTCTCAGTTTTGGTAGAAGTTTCAGGAGGCTATGGGTACCCAGTTATGGTTCAGTACTGGTTTTCATCCATAGACTGATGTGCAGTCAGAGAGGACAATTCAGACCTTGGAGGATATACTTAGATTGTGTGTTCTGGATTTCAAAGTTAACTGGGATTATTATCTGCCATTGATAGAGTTCTCCTATAACAACAACTACCACTCTTTTATTGGTATGGCTCCATTTGAAGCACTATATGGTAGGAAGTGTAGATCTCCAGTGTGTTGGGTGGAGCCAGGAGAGAAGCAGCTTGAGGGGCTAAAGTTGATCAGAGAGACTATGGAAAAGGTGCCTATGATCAGAGAGCGGATGAGGACTGCCTTCAGTAGGCAGAAGAGTTATGCTGATCCGAAGAGGAAGGATGTACATTTTGCAGTTGGTAATTATGTCTTCCTTAAGGTCTCACCGATGAGAGGTATTATGAGATTTGGGAAGAGGGGAAAGTTATCACCAAGGTTTATAGGCCCATTTGAGATTCTTGAGAAGATTGGTAATGTGGCCTATAGATTGGCTCTTCCACCTAGTATGAGCCACGTACATCCAGTTTTCCATATCT
>CANXYC010661476.1:0-15229 GCA_948193065.1 Aleurites moluccanus | reverse complement strand
AAATTCCAATATAGATAACTTAATCAATTCAGCAAATAAGAATCCATCACAAACTTTCATATCACAAATATCATACTTATACTCTATAATAACTATATCTCTCATTGGTATGGCTATTTCTAAAGACACATATAAAGGTTTTCTACCTAATCCCTAATTTCTAAATCAAATCAGGTGACATAAAAGGATGGGTTGCACTCAAATCAACTAACACAAAAGCCATTATTTTATGCTTAGAAAATCATACCTATGGCTGTCTCATAGGACCCCTAGGCCTGCTGTAGAGTAACTACAAACACTTGCCCCTGTCCTTTACCAATTGTTGGTTGTCCCATTGTTGAACTCTGTCTTACTAATCTGCCCCTACCTGTGCTCCTCCTACCCATCTGCACTGATGGCTGGGAAGATCCTACCTCTGAAGACTGTGAAGTCCTGGGCAAAGGGCAATCTCTGTAGAAATGCCCAGACTGTCCACATCTAAGGCATACCCCTGTCCTCATACGACATATCTCTATATGTCTTCTCCTGCATAAAGTACATATGGGTACAGATGATGTCATCTGGTCTGCTCTAACAAAACCTCTAAAATGACTGGAAATAGGAGGCCTTATACTCATAACTCTGCCCATATCCTGTCTCTAACTGGTAGGTGGTAATGACTGTACTGGCCTGGGAGGAGGTCTAGATGCATAAGACTGGGATGTCCCCTACCAGGTCTCCGATACTCCCCTCTTCTTCTCTTTTTCTTCTGTTCCTTATCAGATTTTTCTTCCTTGTATTTTGCTTCCATCTGAGCTGCTTTATCAATGGCCCTACTCAGAGAAGTAAACTCCATAGCTAGTAAAATATTATGCAAAGTGGCATGCAAACCTCTTCTGAATCACCTAATAAGATCATCCTCAGTAGGAGCAATCTTTCTGGCATACTTGTTTAGCCGTCTGAACTCTCTGGCATATTCCAGGACAGACATGTTTCCCTAACTCAATTGTTCAAATTTCACAATGTTGCTCTCTCATAAACCCTCTGTTAAGAACTCATCCATCATTCTCTGTTTAAATTATGCCCATGTCATAGGATCATCACTGTGAATGTTCTCATCAATATGCACTATAAACCAAGTAGCAGCATCAGTGTCCAATAACAATCCTACCAGTTCTATAGTTCTAGCATCAGAACAAGGCAGTGTGCGAACCATCCTATCAACCTTGTCTATGAAGTCACTAGGGGCAGTACCATAGTCCCCTAAAAAAGTAGGCAGCCTTAATTTCATAAATTCCCCAACAGATACACCATCATCTAAAATAGTCCTCGGTACTCTGTCCCTCTGTACCACTACTGGTTCTCCCTGAGGTACTGGTGGCACTACAGGTTGTACCACTGGTTGTACTGGAGGTGGTGGTGGTTGTACCACTGCAGGCTGTGTTGCTAAATAAGTCTGGATAGTCTGTAATATTTCTTGTCTCATATCCTGCATATTCTATATCCAGGGTGCCTCTATCATGAACCAACTTAGGAGCCGTGACGGTCCTAGGGTACGGGTGATGCAAAAGCGACCAGTACCACGAAGAACCCAAAGGACTATACTATATGGCATGCAATACAATAACAAGGTTAATATAGCTTGACAATTTTATGGAAATTTGGGCAGCATCTCCTTTGTATAAGGAGTATGCCCAAAACAAAAACACAAAACAAACACTTCAAATATAAACTCCAATTTCAATTCTCCATTCAATGATCCCTCTAGATCTCCAATTTCAACTCAATAAGAACACATTTGCATAACCATCAATATCTACAATTATTATATCAAAAATATATCCACAGATATAATGTTTCATAGTTGTATTCACAATATAATTCTTATATAAACCTATAAAAATGCAAGCACAAACTTTTATGTATACTATTCTTAAATTTTCAGTACCATGGAATTTCTGTACTATACAGTTATTTACATAAACTTTTGGAACTTAGAATTTTACATAAACAACTATTACTATTCCAAGGCGGAAGTATGGATTGCCAATGGAATGCGTGCCTCACTGCAGACCTGAAAATATTAATCACTGAAGGGGGTGAGTATAAAAATACTCAGTGAATCCTAATGTATATAAATGCAGTAAATGATCATGGAACAATAGATAATCAGATGTAATTTAGAAATTCAATATAAAACAATAAATGGGTAATAAAACAAATATTATTGTTAGAGTTGTTACATAGTTTAATTATTCAGTTAGAAGGTTAGTCAATCTGTTTAGCTGTAATTAGTTGAAGGTTAGCTGGGGCTTACTATTGTATATAAACTGAGTTTCTCGAAGTAATGAGTTGAGAGATAATTTTTCATTCTTATGTCATTTTATTTCATGGTATCAGAGCAGAGAAAATTTTCCTATGGTTTTTTTCATTTGTTTTCTCTCCAAATTGATTTTTATCACATTTTGCTTCTTCTTTAGAACTCATTGTTCATAGTTTCTTTGTGATTTGTTAATAGCGCTTACAAGTACAATTAATCCATTGGAAGTCCCATCGTCTTCATATTTTCTTCATCATTTTGAAAACCAAGGCTCAATAATTGTTACTCTAGATCTCACTTCTTCGAATTTCGCTTCTTGCAGGAGATCATTTTTGTTGGCTGTTTCAATTCACAATGAATAGGGGTTTTTAGATGGATCTGTGAATAAGCCAAATGCAAGTAATGATTTGTATCCAATATGGGTCAGGTGTAATAATCTGTTGATTGCATGGCTGTTAAGATCAATCTCACCTCCAATTTTGTCAACAGTCTTCTACATAGACAAAGCTACCAAGATTTGGGAAAAATTAAATCAAAGGTTTTCTCAACCTAATGATTCCAAAATTTGCAACTTGCAGCATCTCTTATGTTCAATTACTTAAGGCTCGAACTCAATTGATTGTTATTTTACAAAATTGAATGGCATATTGGAGGAGTTAAGAAGCTTTAGGCCTCTTGCTTATTGTGCATGTGAAACTTGTGATAATGGGTGTTTTTAGAGGTTTGTAGATGATGCACAAAAGGATTATGTTTTAAGTTTTTGAATGGATTGAATGAGAGTTATTAGAGAATTAGGTCACAGATTGTTATAATGAAGCCTTTTCCTAATTTGGATCAAGCTTATAATATGGTAATCTAAGAAGAAACACAAAGAAATATGTTATTATAGCCATAGAGTTTCACAGATGCAACAACCATCGCAATAAAGAAGGAAAAGGCTAATTTGTTGTGTACTCACTGTGGTAAGACAGGGCACTTATATGAAAATTGTTTCAGAATTATAGGATATCCTGCAAACTTTAAGTTCAAACTTAGAACAAGTGGACAATGGATTGGTTCTAGTTCAATCAATTAGGTGGAATCTGCACAACATTCTTATCAACAGCAGTATGAATCAAGTCTTGTTTAAGCTCCAAAGTCAAGTTCTATTTCAGAGCTCAACCTCTCCAAGAAGCATATTGATAAACTCTTGGCTATGTTGAATGACCAAAACACACCACATGTGCCTATCACAAATTTTACAGGTGATTAATTTTCTATTTTCTCTAGTATGAATTCTGTGAAACTAACCAAATCGTGGCAAACTAAACAAATGCCTGAACTCTCTCCATGGATAGTGGACACAAGAGCCACAAACCATATTGTTTGTTCCTTGCATTCTTTTGATTCTTGTGTGTCAGTCAATAATTTCTTTGTTCAGCTTCCTAATGGCATGAAGGCCAAGGTTAGTCATGTTGGATCTGGTTTCTTGAATTCTCGCATTACTTTACACAACGTGTTGCTTGTCCCTTCCTTCAGTTTTAACCTAATCTCAGTAAGCAAGTTGCTTTTGAATCCTCAAATTTGTCTTATTTTCATTACTAATCACTATTTTATCCAGGTTTACTCATCATGGATAATGATTGGACTGGCTAAAATAGAGGGTGGATTTTTTTTCTTCAATCAGGCTATCAAACCAAAAAACAAACAAATAAATAAATATCCTAATAATAAAGCTTGCCATGTTGGACTTGCTTGTACAGTTTCAACAGACACTTGGCATCATAGATTAGGTCACATTCCTTTTAAAAATTGTATTCAGTTTTTCCTAACATTGAGAATAGAGATCATTCTATTTGCCTAACTTATCCTAAAGCTAAACAAAGAAGAAATTCTTTTCCTATTAGTAGTTCTTTATCTTAGTACCTATTTGTACTTATGCATATGGATTTGTGGGGTCCATATTCACAAGTAGATTTGTATGTTAATAATTAATTCCTTACCATTGTTATTGAATTCTCTAAATGCATATGGATATTTCTTATGAAGCATAAGTTATACATTTCTTTCTTAGTTCCTAAATTTTAGCAGTTTATACTTACTCAATTTCATAAAACTATTAAAGTCATTGGGACTGATAATGGCATGGAATTTTCATTGCCCTATTTCTTTAACTCTATTGGAATCATACACCAAACCTCATGTCCATATACTCAACAATAGAATGGAGTTGTGGAAAGGAGGCATCAACATATCCTTAACATTGCTAGATCTTTACTTTTTCGTACAACCTTATCTATCAGGATTTGGGGGATTGTTGTGATTACAACAACACATATTATTAATAGGACTCCCACATCTGTGATGCATAGCAAAAGCCTTTATGAAATGGTATTCAATGAAAAACCAAATTATTAATGGTTAAGGTCATTTGGATGTCTTGTGTTTGCTACCAACCTTAATGCTTATAGAAGGAAGTTTGATCCTAGGTCTAGGCAATGTATTTTTCTTAGATATCCTCCAAATACAAAAGGTTACAAGTTATATGATATAGAAAGTCATAATGTCTTTGTTTCCAGAGATGTTTCTTTTTCATGAGTCATATTTTCCTTATAAACCTAACAATCCCATTTTCAAAGAGTCATCTGTCACACATCAGTCTTTAGATTTGGTTTTGCCTACCTTTCAAAATAATTCTTCTCATTTAGGTCATTATCTCACTTATTAATATCCTAACCATCATCACACTCATGATTCCAATGATGATTCTCCTAAATTTCATTCACTTTTCCTGTCACAATAGCAGATAATACTCCTGAACTTGCAATTCATTCTTCATCTCACACAAATTCACTAACTCACATTGATTCACCAGCAACTCATTTTCAACATTCAGCACCTGTTTATATCTCACCCTCACCAAATCCAACTGAATCTCCACCTATAAGAAAGAGTACTAGAACACATAAACCACCTTCATCTGTCCATGACTACTATATAAAATTACAAACACATACAATATGTTCTAATTCTCAAAATATCCTAATTATAACTAAACACCATATACAAAATCATTTGTCATACAACCATATTTCCCCAAACCAAAAAGCTTTTACTTTTTCCATATCATGAACATTTGAACCTCAACATTTTAGTTAAGCCAATAAGTTTACTCATTGGAAAGATGCTATACAATTAGAGCTTGCTGCATTGGAAGATAATAAGACTTGGACTATTATGTCTTTACCCAAAGACAAGCATGAAATAGGTTGTAAAAGAGTTTAGAAAGTAAAATTCAAAGCTAATAGGAGCATAGAAAGGCATAAGGCCAGTCTTGTTGCTAAGGGGTATATCTAGGTAGAGGGCTTTGACTACCAATAGACTTTTAGCCTTGATGCTAAACATACAACAATGAGGTTATTCTTAGCTTTAGCTGCAATTAAGGGATGCATTTGTCTTAATTAGATATTAATAATGCATTCCTCAATGATGATTTAATTGAGGAAGTATACATGGAAATACCACCAGGTGGCCCTGACCCACTAAACAGTGAAACCAAATTAGCGACATGAGATCGAACCCTAAATTAGCATTTAGATTCCTCAAGCAGACTGGACGTGGCCTTAACCCACTAAACAGTGAAACCAACAAACTGACCCATTTATCCAAAAATTGAACAGTGGACTTTACCCACCAAACATAAAATTGGGTGTCTGACCAAACAATGGACCTGACCCACTAAACAAAAAACCAGGTGTTCGATCAAATAGTGGACCTGACCCACCAAATAGAAAACCAAGTGTCCGACCAAATAGTGGACTGACTCACCAAATAGAAAACCATGTGTCCGACCAAACGACAGACTTGACCCACCAAACAAAAAACCTTGTATCTGATCAAATAGTGGAACTAACATGCTTTCCCTAAAATAGTGTATCCTACCAACCGTGTATCCAAGTGAAATTGATCCACTAACAAAATAGTGAACTCGACACACATATTCGAAAACCAAACAAACATCGCATAGTGAACTTGACCCACTAAAGCAACCCACCTTAAGTAATAAACCCGACACACCTATCCAAGAATCTAACAAACACCAATTTGACCCACCAAATTGAAAACCGTGCATATCATACCTATACCCCTTATAGTGAATCTGACTCACTGATCCCAAAATGGTACATAATAGACTTTTGCTTCTTATAGTGAATCCAACATACCATAATTGTACATATCAGACCTGTACCATGAACCCAACCCGTGCATTCCAGACCTGCACCAAAACTGTCATACTCATCCCAAAAATCGACCCATGGATCTGACCTACCAACATATCAAAGGAATCCCATTTTTGAAAATCGTGCACATCAGACTTGTACACTTTATAGTGAATTCGATCCATTGATACAAAAATTGTACACATTAGACCTGTATTGACTATGACCCACTGATCTCACAATCGCACATATCTGACCCATACCCTGTATAGTGAACTTGAAACCTACCAATTTGTACCCCTTATAGTGGATCCAACCCATCGACCTAGAGGAATATTTTATCTTGAAAGTCGTGCATAACAGATCCGCACACTTTTTTTAGTGAATCCGACCTACCATTGTGCACATAAGACCCGCACCCTTTATAATGAATATGACCCACCTTAAAATAGTGCACATCAGACTCGCACCCTTTATAGTGAATTAGACCCACTGACCTCAAAACCATGCCTAAACAAAACTGGACCAAAAAGCCTAAAATCATTTGGCATCAAAATCCCTTAAGAGCCTAAATTTGATTTGACCTAACAAAAATGGATCAAGCCCTAAACAAACATAGAACTGAACCATGAGCCCAAGATAGATATTGACATGAACCAAAGGCTTAAATCGAGATGGCCTTCACCCAAAATCTAAAAAAATATGGTCTTCACACTAAAGCCCTAAACGTATATGGACCTGAACGACGAGCCAATTTACACATTAGATCAAAACATGAAAGACTACTCTTTTTGAACAAGTCTCTATAACAGGAAGTGGAGTAGAAATAGATCCTATAAAGCTCATCTGACTATCCTTAGCATAACTAGACAATTGGCGCTCTAAGAAGAATCCCATCCCTGATGTCAAGTCTTCTTCCCAGTCCAACCTCCCAGTCAAGTCAGAGTCTAAATCATAATCTGAACCTTAGTCAGAGTTAGAGTCATTTGAGTCTTCTTGTCATTTGAGTCTTCTTCCTCCTCCTCTAGTTTAGAGTCGAGTCAGAGTTCGAGTCAAACACCTAAGCCAGAATCTGAGTTAGTTATGTGTTGTTCGACTTTTGAGTCTATAATGAACTCTCCTGGTATGTAACTAGTGATGATGTATCTTTTTATCCTTAATGAAGAATTTAATCTTTTATGGTAAATGCCTGTATTTTCATGAATCCAATCTGAAAGAGATAAATTAAAAAAAAAAAAAGAAAAAAAAGCAAAGAATTAATTAACCTTGGCACAAATGATAAATTAGAAATAACATACTTTGCATCATCATACAACTTTGAGCATGGTAACTAAAGAATTTATAGATTGTTTCACATGGGAGCCCAAAGACATGACAAGCATTTATCCAAGCATAACGATTCACGAAATTTTAGCTCATGAGCATATGGAGCCTCTCAAGCAGAAACTCAAAGGACTCAAAATAAAATGGTTTTTAAAGGTCAAAACTTCTAGACAATAAATTTATCAGGTCTATTACATACCCATCATGATTAGCCAATACAGTAAGGTCCCCAAGAAGGATGGAAAGGTGAGAGTATGTGTGGACTACAAGGATCTGAACAAAGCTTATCCTAAAGATGACTTTCCTTTACCCCACATCGACTTATTGGATGACCTCATGGCAGGGTCTAAAGTAGTCTCTTTGACTAACTTGTATGACGGTTATAATTAGATTCAAGATAACCTTCCTACTACTAATAATAAAAAAAAGCATCCTTTGTAACATATTAGGGCACCTATTGCTACAGGGTCACACTTTAGAAAGAAGTGGTGAGCTTGCTGAAAAAGAAAAGATCCAACATCACTTATCTTCCCCTTACCATCCTCAGACTAACGGTGTAGTGGAAACAACCAACAAAACCATCAAGACCATTGATTGCCAATAGTAGAAGATGGCATGAACACTCACCAGTCACTCTGTGGGGGTATCAAACTTCCACTCATACACCAACAGGGGCAACTCTTTACTCTCTGGTTTATGAAATGGAAATGATACTGTCTATTGAAATGTAAGGTTGATCTCAAGGGTAATACCAGAAAGCCAACTTGATGAAGCTGAATGGATCAAGGACTATCATAACCAGTTAAATCCCATCAATAAGAAAAAGATAGATGCCTTGTATCTTATTCAGAGGTATCAACAAAAACTAACTCGACATTTCAACAAGAAGGTAACTAACAAAGGTTTGGAAGAAGGCAACCTAATGTTGGTGGAAATCAGAGCTCCCATTCATAACCCAATGGGACAAATTCAGACTTAATTGGTCTAACCCATATGTGCTTAAAAAGATTTCATCTGGCAGAGGAGCCATACTCATAAATCAAAACAAAAATGAATATGAATCAACTGAATATATATTTTGAATAATATGATTATGCATTGTACAGATAATAATTATATAATCTTGATTCTCGAAAATTAAAAGAAAAAGAACAAAAGTGGAGATACATAGGTAGCTCTCTTTTGGTATGGTCCAAGTCATAATAAAATTATCATTTTGTGCCAAATTCACAAGTGGTTATCTAATTCATTTGCTAGCCCGGTAAGCTGAAAATCTGAAAGAATAGCTTAGGCAAAAATTAAGGCAAGCTAGTTAAGCTGAAAATCCAAAGGCTTAGGCAAAAATTAGAGCAGCTCGTCAAGTGAAAAATCGTAAGGACAACTTGGTCAAAAATTAGAGCAGAAAAGAAAACAGAAAGAAAAAATGAAAAAAAAAGAAAAATAGAGAGAAGAAAATCAAGAAAAATATTTCATGGCATAATGTGTGGTTATAAAAGTATACAAAGTATCTTGACTCATCAAAAATCATGTCACACCTATATATAATTTCATCATAAATTCTATCTCATCTAAGAGTGATGTCTCATCATGCAGTTAAACAATAATTTATGACTAGACAAGTCCATTCAAATCAAAAAGTAAGATGAAGGGAGCCCCAGGATCCCAAAAATCTAAAATACAAGTTCAAAAGTCAGAAGTCAAATAAAAGAGAATAAACCTAAAGCTAAAACAGATTAGTCGGATCAAATCTGTTTAAGCTCTCCTAGTCCCATCAGAGTCGTCATCATCCTTCGAGGCATCAGACACCCCTGTCCTAGTTGCACCATCCTCAATAGTCACAAATGCCTCTATCTTTGTCCCAACCATAGGTATAGAGCCTCTATTAGTCTGCAAGTCCTTCTCTAGCTCATGAGTTAGAGTAACCTTCATTACCTTCTCAGTGTGATAGACTATCTTCTTGAGCCAAACTCAAGATAGTAATGAGATCAGTTTCCAAGCAGAAAGGAAAATTAATTTAAAAAAAAAAGGCTTGCTAAGTTGAAAATTCGAAAGTGTGGCTTAGACAAAAAGTAAAGTAGCTTGTTAAGTCGATGACTTGGACAAAAGTTAAAGTGAAAAAGAAAAAAGGATCTCCAAATTAAAAATCCGTAAGGGCAACTTGGTCGAAAATTAGTTCAAGCATAAAGGAAAAAAAAGATAGACAAACAAACAGCTAGACAAACGAAAAACTAGAAGAAAAAGAATGAACTGAAAAGTAAAAAAACTCATCCAAAGGGAGGATTCAAGCAAAAAGCAAAAAAAAAAAAAAAAAAAAAGATAGACAAACAAACAGCTAGACAAACAAAAAACTAGAAGAAAAAGAATGAACTGAAAAGTAAAAAAACTCTACCGTAGGGAGGATCATTTACTTACTTGGAGGATAACCGGGCCAACTAACCAAAGTCCCTCAATCTTATGACAACTGTCCAAGCTATGCGACATCAATGCCAAAATGACACCAGTAATAGAAAAACCTTGTCCCATCTGATCGACAAACTCCAAGCTAAATCTGACCATAGCCTTACCATAACAGACCTTAACTGATATGACAGGACTTATCAAATTCCAACCAAATCTGACCATAGCCTTACCATAGCAGATCTTAACCGATCTGAGAGAACCAACTAAATTCTAGGCCAAATATGACCATAGCCTAGATGACCTAAACCAATATGACCAATCAAATTTTAAGCCAGATTTGACTATAGCCTAGTGGACCTGAACCAATCTGACTAACCAAATTCTAGGCCAAATCTGACTATAGCCTAACTGACCTGAACCAATATGACTAATCAAATTCCAAGCCAAATATGACCATAGCTTAATTGACTTGAACCAATATGACCAAACAAATTCCATATAGCCTAATTGATCTGACATGACCAATTAAACTCTAGGCCATATCAGACTATAGCCTTGATCCACTCGAAGTCGAACCGACTTCAGCTATCCAAGATACGTCCATAGACCAAAATTGAGTATGGTTTAGCCAATCTGAATGCATTACCCTCTACAATCCTTCATACTCGACCAGACTTTGTATAGCTCCAATTAGCAACCAATCAGACAACATTGTCAATATCTCTTTTTAGCCAACTAGGTTAGACAAGAAAACTGAAATCTCTCACCCTCGAAGATTGTTAGAGTAATCAAATTACCCCTTTCCCAAATCACCTTTCCTAGAAAGTAGGGAATTTCGCAGCACCCCAATGCACAAAATCACATCTCATCATGTTTCATTGCATAACTTCGCATTTGCATGAACTTGCATATTTTCTGCATAAGCCATCTAAAATCGCATGAAATATGTGAATCTCAATTGAATAGGGGGGTATAGCATTAAATCATCCATGTATAATATTCATGACATCCATAAATTCATGACATTAGACATCATCTTGCATTTGTTTGCAACTAACATATGACTGAAAAAAGAAGGAAAGCGCAAGCTGATGGTCCCTTGGAAAAATATGATAGTTAGATGGTACAGATAATCAAAATAATTAGACAGTCAGATGATACAGACAATCAAAACAGATAGACATTCAAAAAACTAGACAAAACAGACAATAAAAAAATTAAAACAATAAGATAGTCATACAATACAAATAATCTGGACAATCAGACAACCAGACAGGATAAATCAATAAGAAAAGGCATTCAAAGTAATAAGAAAATCAAAAAAATCAAACAGGCAGAATATAGATAATAGTACAATCAAAAAGTCAGAAAAACAATTAGACAATCATTTAGGACAATCAGATGGTACAGACAATCAAAACAGATAGACACTCAAAACAAGCAAACAATATAGAATAATCTGATAGTCCAAATACTTAGACAATCAGACAAAGCAAACAGTTAGATAGTCATAACAGACAACCAAAACATAACAGTCAAATAGTACATAATAATCAAATAGTTAGACAGTCAAATTAGAGAAAGTAGATGGCAAAATTAGAGCAAGCAGACAACGAGTAGTACAAACAGACAACCAGCAGAGAAAACAGATGACAAATAAGAATAAGTAGATGGTAAGATTAGAGCAAATAGATGGCGAGCAAAGCAAGCAAATGGCAAAGTCAAAGCAAAAAGATAGCAAACAAAATAAATAGATGAAAATCGAAAGAACAGAGTACAGAGACAGTTAATTGATTACAACCCAGATGAGCATTCTCCAATTATCAAAGTTGTTCCCTCTGAATATCCATGCAAAGCCAACTGCACTCCTCAAGTCATTTGGTAAGTATGACAAACCATTTTCTGCAAAAAATTGCATGGATAGAGAAAACTATCATAACCATCATCAAGAAAAGTATAACTTCTAGAACTCAAGCTCTTTATAATTTAGGGCATCCTAAATTGTATTGCATCCAACTCCTTTCAAATTGCATCATAGCAAAATCATTTTTAAAAGCCTAGGTAAACCATGAAAAACCCAAAATAATTTTCAGAGCCCAAGTAGACCATGGTAAATCCAAAATTACTTTTAAAGCCCAAACAACTCTCGACATTTGCTCATTTGCTCATTTTCAAGCAAATTTATGCGTGCTTACCTTAGCACTAGTAATACTTTCAAAACAAAAATCTGCATTCTTGCCTTAGCATTAACATCGTTTTCAAAATTATCAAACTCTTTTAGGAGAATTTCAATTTTCAAATTTATCAAACCATTTTAGGGGAATTTCCGTTTTCAAACTTATCAGACCCTATTATGGGAATTTCAGTTTTCAAAATTATCAGACCCTTTTAGGCGAATTTTTGATTTCAAAACTATCAGACCCTTTTAGGGTAACTTCCGTTTTCAAAATTATCAGACCCTTTTAGAGGACCTATTGTTTTCAAAACTAATCAGACCTTTTTAGGGAAATTTTTATTTTTAAACTTCTCAGACCCTTTTAAGAAAATTTTCATTTTCAAACTTATTAGATCCTTTTAGGGGAATTTTAGTTTTCAAAATTATTAGACGCTTTTAGGGTACCTCTTATTTTCAAAACTCATCAGACCCTTTCATGGGAATTAAAATTTATTAGACCCTTTTATGGGGAACTTCCATTTTGAAACCTATAAGACCCTTTTATGGGAATTTCAATTTTCAAACTTATTATATCCATTTAGGAGAATTTAAATTTTTAAAATTATCAGACCCTTTTAGGGTAATTTTCATTTTCAAAATTATCATACCCTTTTAGGGGAACTTCCATTTTCAAAATTATTAGTCCCTTTTAGGGGACCTCTAGTTTTAAAAACTCATCAGACCCTTTTAGAGGAATTTCAATTTTCAAATTTACCAGACCCTTTTAGGGAAACTTCCATTTTCAAACTTATCAGAGCCTTTTAGGGGAATTTCAATTTTCAAAATTATCAGACCCTTTAAGTGAAATTTTCAATTTCAAAATTATCAGATCCTTTTAGGAGAACTTCCGTTTTCAAAATTATTAGACCCTTTTAGGGGAATTTCAATATTTATACTTATCAGAACCTTATAGGGGAATTTCAGTTTTCAAAATTATCAGACCCTTTTAGGAGAATTTCAATTTTTAAAATTATCAAACCCTTTAAGGGAACTTCTGTTTTCAAAATTATCAAACCCTTTTAGGGGTCTTGTCATTTTCAAAACTCATCAGACCCTTTTAGGAGAACTTCAATTTTTAAACTTATCATACCCTTTTAGGGGAATATCTATTTTTAAAATTATCATACCCTTTTAGGAAACCTCTCAATTTCAAAACTCATCTGATCCTTTTAGGGAAACATCAATTTTTAAACTTACCAGACCCTTTTAGGATAATTTTAATTTTCAAACTTATCCGACCCTTTTAGGGAAATTTCACTTTTCAAAATTATCAGACCCTTTTAGGGGAATTTTCAATTTCAAAAATTATCAGACCTTTAAAGGAACTTCCGTTTTCAAAATTATCAAACCCTTTTAGTGGTCCTCTCGTTTTCAAAACTCATTAGACCCTTTTTGTAATATCTGTCATTTTTGAAGTGTATTTTAATTTTGTATGTTTGGAGAATTAAAAAAAAAAATCTTAAATGAGAATATTGATAATTTCAGGAAACTTTTATTTTGGTTATAGTAGAATTCAGTGTTGATCATTACTTGCTCTTAAAGACATAATTTGATAAAGTGTAAAACATGAAAGCTGTTAATTTATGTCTTAGCTATAATTCTGTAAAATGGCTTGGTAAAATTCTGCGTATATGATGAGTTGTGTCTATTTAAGTAAGGCTGGTCTAGTTAAAAATTTCTGCAGGGATGCAGTGTCTGTTTGGAATTACTGGGAATGACTAAGGTAGAATTAATGGAAGTTGTGAACATAAAAAATATTATTTTATATGTTGAGAGGATGCCTGTAAAATTTCAGAATTTTTAGATAAGTATATCTCAGTGGAGAGTGATTTGTATCAAGGTTGTTCTGTCAGACTTTGAGGCAGGAGTCTGAGTGACATTTGGAGAGTCACTACGGGCTGTGTGTGAGTTGGTTTAATGTGAAATTTTGATATGTTGTGCTTCTTTCTATTGATTGTAAGTGGAAAGAAGAATTGGTAAGTTTGGATAATTTTATCTCAATTGCAAGTTGGCTAAGTGGGGGGATGTTCAGGCAAGAGCTTAACTTAGAAGTATTGGTTATGGAGAACCAGCCTGATGCGAGAAGGCATTTCGCGGACTGAAAAAGCGAGGTGGCATTATGGCGAAGTGGTGAAGAGCTTTGGCAAGAAGCTTTGGCGAGGAGCTAAGGCGAAGAGGAGTTGGCGAAGAGGCATCATGCGAGGAGGCAGTGTGCGAAGAGAGAATGTGCGAAGTGGCAGTTCGCAAAGAAGCAAAGAGGCAAAGAAGCATTGACGAGGTAGCTCATGCGAGAAAGAGTTACGAGGAAGGTCTGGCGAGGCAACATACGCGAGGTAACATATGCGAACTAGATTGTGCGAGGCAGCAATTATTGGATCAAGATTTGCGAGCTGGGAATGCGAAGTGAGATGGGCGAGATAGCTTAGGCGAAGTAGCTTTGCCGAGGCGATTTGGCGAGCTGGCTTAGGTGAGGTAGCTTTGCCAAGGCAGGTTTGGCGAGGCGAGCTGGCTAGCGTGTTTATAGGCAGAGGTCTATTTAACCCCAGTGACACAGTAGTGATTTTTTTTCACGCTTTTTCCCTTCTTTCTTTCTTTCGAAGAATTCAGTTTTCTTCTCATATTTGTTCCACATTTTATTCTATGGCATTAAAGCTTAGATTAATGCAATAGACTTCTAGATTAGTCTATATTAAGGCAGAATCATCAATTTGAGCAGTGTTTTGCAGAAAACTCAGTTTGAAGGGAATAAGGTAAATTTTCTTCCTAAGTTATTTTCTTTGGATTTATTTAAGT